>JAXGGA010018870.1:0-21210 GCA_038373865.1 Uloborus plumipes | reverse complement strand
GAATATAGTTTTTATATACAGTAGACGTTGATCCACTCAATATTTTTATGAACGTTCAATTTCAACGTTTTGTTTTTTCTGGTTACTGCTTTAAATGAATTTGTAGTAGAAGGTTAATGTTACGTGTCATAAGATTTAAGAAAAGTTGTAGAGTAGCAAAAGTTTTTATTCAACATCTAAGTGTTTTTTCGGACATTAAAATCCCTATGAATGTGATAATATTAGTTGCAGGGATGATTATCAAAAAGAGGGAAGGGGAGAACTACTTCATCGATATTTTAAGGGGAGGGTGTTGGCCGCTCTTTGGACGACTTTGGTCCTGGATATAAATGTAATCATTGATTCGGCTAAATAAATTTAGCATTTAGAGCTTAAGAATACTTATTAATTCTCCAAGCATTTATAATGTCACACCCGGAAGGATGACAAAGTTTCTAGAGTTCATACAATACTTACAACACTATGAGATTAAATTCAAACTAATACCAAGAAAATGGCAAACGGTCTGCAAGTCAAAAATAAAGTCTTCACACAAAAATTTTGAGAATAAGAATCTCTGTTCCCAAACGCAAATTAACCAATAAAATATACATGCACTGTATTACAAATAGGTGAGGGGGGCGTAATTAGCAATCTCTATGCCTGTTAGTAATAGGTGTTGAAAGTAAAAAAGAAAGACAAAAAAAAAAAAAGGACTTGTTATTAAAATCATTCAAAAAAAAAAGAAAGAAAGGAAAAGAGAAAAACGAAGAGTGCGAAATGAGAACAGGCGAGTTTTCTCCCTAACGCAAGGACCTCACATTCTGCTCCTGTACGCAGTGAGGAGACACTTCCCTCTCCACCGCTTTGGTTAGGGACAAAGGGAAATCTCGGGCCAGGGAAGATGGGCCCACAGGTCGAATCCCAGCAAGCAAAATTTCTTGCATCAACCTTGACAGATCTTGACATTGAACTGACAGCGTCAATATTGCACAATTTTGTACTGCATATAGATTGCATACAGATTTAAAAATCAATAATGCTATAACAACACGTGTGTAATATTACATACATCTTAACATATCAACACTGAAACGTGCTGTAAAATCAACATTGCACACATGTTGTCAGCATCAGGATTTTATAGAATTTGTTGAACTGGAGCACTGATTTTACGCTGCCGCCAGCAGCAATTTATTGATGCTTCAAAGGCAGAGCCCACCCTGACATTCGACTGACATAATAAGGCTGCATTCACCTTGACAGTCAACATTGAGGCAAGGAGAGTAACATAACATTCGCGCACAATAGGAGAGAAGCGCATGCGCGGATTTTACACCCGGCATTCCGATTTTTTCCTTCAATGCGAAGCGAGCGCTGCACGTGGGGACGTGGATACGATTTAGGCTTCGTTAAAATTCGGTTGCTTCATTGTTGTGTGCGATATTTATTGCTTTTTATTTGTGATCCTATTACTGCATTTATTCAATGACGCGGCAATACAATCCATATCGCGATCGATTAGCGATCAATTGCAGAAATGGGTGACAATAAAGATTTTTGTTTCTAAACGTGGCTGACAACAAGGGATTACACGCAAAGATTTTATCATAATTACTCTTCAAGCTCACGAGTAAGCAAAATTTTATTCATTAACTATTGATGTTATTCTTTAAGATAAATTGATTTTTTGTCTAAACAGTATTTTTAAAGCTGACATCAATCTATAGAATGTAACTTGAATTTTATGTTGATTATCTCGGTGCAATTAATGCTCCTCAATTAATTCTAATTAGGCATTTTATGTCTTTGTAGTAAATAAAAGAATCATAAATTTAAGAATAAATCAATATATAAGAGGTCTATGAATTTTAAGATGTTTAGTTAATCCAAAATCAATGAAGTAATTCTCATTATACTCAATTAAATTGTAAATTGTACAAAAAAATTACTTTATGTGACTCTCCATGTCAGCTTTAGAAACGTCCTTAAGCTAAAAAAAATAATAATTCATCTTGAAGAATAAAAGGAATAGTTAAAGAATGGAATTTACTTCCTGAATTTGAAGTGAAAATAACAAAGAAATAATAAGAATAAATAAAAAAGAAACACCCTGCAAACGTACTGATTTTGCACTGCATAACAATACGTGTGCAGGGTGACAAAAGCTGCATACAGACTAATTTCACACTGTTATATCAGTGTATCCTGCCATTTCAATGTTAAGATAATGTGTATGCAGGATTACAATAGCAACCACTTCTTGCATGCAGATTGATTTCACACTGCTATGGCAGCAATTTGATGCTCCAAAGGCAGAGCCCACCCTGCCATTCGACTGACATAAGGCTGCATACACCTTGACAGTCAACATTGGGGCAAGGCGCTGACAGCTCTTAGAGAGTAACATAACATTATTCAGGCAGTATTTAGGCAAGATTAGATTGGCTGACGCGTTAACCTGTATGCAATCCTGAGGCAAGATATTTTGCTTGCTGGGATGTTACAATGGGGTGTCATCAGAGAACCGCTCTTCTTAATCCAGCCACTGCGATTGGCTAAAAGCGGAGTTGGCCGCGGGCCTACTGAGAGCGGCCCTCAAGCTCGTTCTAAAAGCCGTGCGAAGCGCTAAAATTGATGGAGTTAGAAATCTTTCTTGTGCTGTGTTAGCGATGTGCGGGGGGGGGGGGGGGGGACTGTAGGTTTAAAATATGTTTTGTGCACTATGTTTTTTTATTTTTTTTTTTATTTTTTTGAACAGAAATACAAAACGGTATGTTTTAATTATGTATTAGTTTTTCTTCCAATTTTTCTGGGTGGGCCCGGCCCACCCGGCCCATAGTGAGGAGCCGCCCCTGGCTATACCAAACATCCTTCTCAACATTTTTAATCCATTTAATGTTTCAAAATATTTTTTGAACCGAAAACAAAGTTTCAAAAAAAAGTGATAATACTTTTTAAAAATGCTCATGGTTTTAACTGATTCAGATGCAACAGGATTCACATTTTTGAATTCGATGAGCCTGCAAATAATCTAAAAACAAAAGAAAATTAAGCAAGGTACAAACTAATGGTAAGAATAAAATTATCGATATCCAAGTGGTGAATTTACATAGTAAACTAAAATGAACGAGTTTTATAGAAGCGGATGCAAACAGATCGTGAAATTCGCAAAATATTGAGCTTATGTCCATAAGAAACAGGTCAAAGTCAAAAAATTTCACAGGTAAGTTATGTTTCATTCAGGTAGAGTGGTGAAACAGCTATTTTAAAGATTGAATAGTTCGTTTTTAAGAGGAAGAATTTTAAGTCTGACCCAAAATTAAAAATAGTGTGAAAAATGCGTTTTTAATGAAAAATTTTGTAAAATGTCGATTTATCCCACTAAATATCTAGGGAAAGTTCGCTTTTGGCTACAAAATACTTTCAGAAAGGTATTTTAAGTTCCCCTAAAGAGTTCCTGTAAATTTTCTAGTTTTTTTAGGAATGCTCCAAAATTTTAGTACAATTTTAAGAGGTCTGAAATTTTTTAGGAATTTTATGGGGAATGCGAGCCCTGAATATGTTACACGTTAATGGAGCTTTTGAAGTTGATTTGGCAAGATTTTTTAATAGGAATTCTCATATTTAGAAGCTTTTTTTTAATCTGGTGCATTAATGTACTTTTAGCTGATATGTGAAATTAGAAACATTTTGATAATTAGAAATCTGGCTATCTTTCCTTTGTAAACGTAAACTTACTAAGGGTTAACAAAATATATTATTATATTTTATTGCAAAAAATTGATAACCGAGCCAGATTCCCAATTTTTGAAATATTCCCTAGCTCCGAGAAATGTTCATGAAATGAGTGAAATTAAACACTAAGGGCCCTGCCCTACATCAGCGGAAAACGCGACCGAAACCGAAAATCCGGGTACTTTCCATAGGAACGCTATGTAATCCATTTTACGTTTCTGCTTTGCGCCAATGTGGAGCAGGGCCCTAAGAGAACCATTGTCCTTTGATGTAATGAGGAAAAATATCTTAATAGGCAAAAATCATTGTATTTTAAATAATTGTCATACCGAGTATGCTATTTGGTATACACCTCTAGTTAAAAATATTTTCAACTGCAGTGAACTTGATATGGCAGCACAAGGGACCAACAGAAACAAGCGCATTAGTGAGAGAGACGTATGCTGCCGTGGGCAGGTAAAGGGCAGTAACTGCAAAATTTTCGATTTTCATTTTTTTGCATTTTTGAAATCTATGCTACATTAGTTTTATGGTACAAGCATCTTTTTTTGGTTTCCGATGAAAAAAAACTGTTTTTTAACCAGTGGTAATTAGCAGTAACTGCATTTTTCGTTACGATGGGCAGGTAAACGGCAGTATCTGCATGTCTGCAGGATGAACATAATATGAATCGCTGTGCAAAACTTGCATCAAGCCGCAAAAACCGTTTTCCTTTGTACCTAAACTGAGCGAAAGTAGGGGTGTCCTAATGGGAGGTCACGGGAGGTCATTGGTTGCACTTGAATGTTCCCAAGGGGGTGTTTTATTCATTTTTGGGGTGAATCAGTGTTAATATCAATGCAGAATTGAGTGAGACAAATTGGCATTTCCACTTGGCGATATATCGCCAAGCTTTTGGTCGCCAAGTGCTTGTCGCCAACTTGGTAACATATCGCCAAATTGGCGACAAATTTGGCGAAAAAAATTATTTTATGAGTTTGGGCTCGATTTAGCTCTTTTGGCGGTATTTTACGAAAAATCCACTGAATGATGCTAAAATCGGCGATATTTTGAAAATGAATCGTTGTAAATCATTTTTTGCATTATTCGTGGTACATTAGGGGCGTAAATGTTTGAATTGTTATCTTGCTTATTCCAAGCACTATTTAAACACTTCAGGCATCTACTAAGAAATTTACACGTAAAAGGAAGTATTGTGGGGTCCATACCAGGTTTTTTTCTTTCAAATAAAGTTTCTCTCCACTAGCAGACAATATTTTTCACGATTTCAAAGATACACAAGCCAAACTTGGCAGACGACAAACAAAAATGCAGCAATGAAATGATTTTATTTTCATTGTTTTGTTTTCTTTTAATTACAGTTGCTTTCATACTAACAGACGATAGTTTTTGTAGTTTAATCCCCAGCTGTTTTAATAGTGCTATAAAAAAAATCGTCAGCACAACAAGCATTTCAAGCGCTCTTTTTCTCAAAGTGATTTCTTGTTTTGATGCAAATTACAAAGCATTAACTGATTTGTAGTAATTTTAAAACATCTGATGTGAACGCCACACTACTTCCTTTTACGTTTAAGTTCCATAATAAATAACTCAAGTGTTAAAATAGTACATTAGAGTGAGCAAGGTAACAATTCAAACATTTACACCCCCAGTTTGTCCCGAATCAATGCAAAATAATGTTTTCAATGATTTATTTTCTAAATATCGCCAATTTTAACATTATTAAGTGATTTCTTCACAAAATATGCCCAATAGCGCCAAATTGAATCCAAATTTTAAAAAAAAATCATTTTTTCACCAAATTTGTCGCCAACTTGGCGGCAAACACTTGGCTACCAAAAGTTTGGCGATATATCACCAAGTGGTTGTACCAAATCATATTACTCAATTTGCATTGAAATTAACATTGATTTAGCCCACAAAGGGGTAAAAGACCCCCTTGGGAACATTCGAATGCAACCACAAGGGGAGGTGCACAACTAGACCACCCTCAGAGCCTACATACCAAACTAGAAGCTTCTACGGCATATAGTTTTTGAGTTATGCGACATACATACATACGCACATACATAGAAACATACGTACGTACATACATACGTTACGAGAAAATTCATCCTTATTAACTGGGGCATGGTCGAAAAGGATATTTCGGCTGTTTATATGTTAGTAGGTACATATGCACGTGCTGATAGGTCGAAAAAACTACTCAACATTCATTCGAGGGCGAGCAAAATTAAAATATAGACCGAAATTTGAGTGAAATTTTCTTCGAGATCACAATACTTCCTTCACTAAGTAAAAGAAAGTAAAAATGGCTGAAGAATCATCGAGTTTTGCTTCATATTTTGCATAATACAATACAGTTTCATTATACTTTTTAATTATATTTCGCGTTCGTTTATATTAAATCTATATCAAGGAACACGGTATTTATGTATATTTTTAAATAAAACATATCATTCACAATGCAATAATATATTTCGTAATAACATATCTACTTCGCATGTTGTCGAATATGTAAATACTGGACATTTAGTAGCATACTCTGCAGTTACTGCCGACTGCCAGTCAATTCCGCATGACAATTAGATTGAAAAGGGCAGGTAAAGGGCAGTATCTGCTTTACCTCTCTTTGCGCTTGCAAAATCAAAATTCAATCGATTACCCAAAAAATATATCGGTATAAACATATAATATCGCCTATATTCGAAGTTCAATGTTTTATTGATCTTTGTGGGAAATCAAAAACGCGTTTCTTCAAATATCTCGAAAACTCATTTTTGCAGATACTGCCGTTTACCTGCCCACGGCAGTATGAGTGAACAAGCCTATTTAAAGGACTAAAACGCAACATAGTGTCTAATGAGAGCATGAATAAGAATGTTTATACAGAAAAGAAACATATTTCTACGGTTTGGAAATTTCTGTGACGTAATTACAATGATAAAGAGAAAACAAAAATTTTAGCATACCTAATCACAAACTGTTCCCTTTAAAGCGATGCATGATAGATAATTGTCCCTCTCCGAACTCTAGTTTATGCGGAGAAAACGTCCTCCGTCAGCAATAAAGGAGAAAGATTAAAGAAAGTGAAGAAAAATGCTTATTTTTTGAAGAAAATAAATTAATTTTTGGAAATTTTAGGAAAAATTCGGCACATAAGTGAAATATTTATCTTTAGAGCGACGCATAAACGAATGATACTATCATTATTTTGCTATGGAATGTGTTGGGACCATTTAAAATCATCATATAAGTGAAAAAGGCGCATAAATGATATCATCATTTTTTTTAAATTTTTAACCCAGTTTAAGGCTAAAAGAAATCAAGACAACACACTTAGAAAAATTCATAAATTTTCTTTATTAACATGATATCTGGTTGATAAAACATGACAAAAAATTGGAAACAATTTATATTATTTACACTAATTAATAGAAACTTCGTAGAATAATTTTTCAAATGATACTCCATGAACGCTGACCAATAGCATATGGAACTTCAATGGAATGAAGAATGATTTTATCTGTACAGGGCCCCGTTTCGAAAATGAAACTGCGCCAATCGTTGACATCACAGTTCTAGAGTGTCCTTGCTGGTTCTGTGATTATGTACAAACTAAACATGCGTAGAAAATGCTTCCAAATGTACAAAGTCCATGATACACTCTTCGACGATATCGTGTCTTGTCCCGTCGAAGGCAGTTCCAAAAGTTTTGCACTATTTACACCTGTTCCAAAACGATGTCGTTAGAGTGGCAAATTTTATGCGGGAGAGTACCAAAATGTTCATCCACTGGTGAATGAAAGTTAAAATAAATTTATATCACAGTTGGAAAATTTTCAGATTTTAGCTGCAAGGGGGGGGGGGGAGAGGATAATGCAGTAACACACACATCAACTGTTGCAATCTAAACCTTTGTGGGTCCCTTGCGGTCATATATGACCCCAATGCAATATCTGTTTAATATATCTTGTTAATCAATCATTTGTTTTTAATGGCATTTTGTGAATTTTATTCTTTTTGTTTTTTATGCAGAATAAAGCTATTTTGTTTTGTTTTCTCGAATTGTATTTTTTGCACACAAGACCCTAGGGGTCACTGCCCCAGAATGCAAAAAAAAAAAAGACGCTACAATTTTTGTCTAAGAGAACTGGATAGAAAATGTAGCGAGAAGTGTCATAAGTGTTTAAAATTCACTTGTTTCAGGTCTGTAACAGTTGTAAATAAATCCAGTTATTCTAAGCATCGCTCTAAAATTAACATTTTTAATGTATGAACTAAATTTTACTTTGATTGGTCCTCTTTATTTTTTTTTTATGATTAAAAAGTGTGTGAACCTAAAAAATGCATGTAACATTCAATAATAATAATAAATCAATTAATGAAAACACTGGGATCGTTTATGACTCCAAGGGTCTTGAGCGCAACCAAAATGTGAGGGACCCACGAGGGTTAAAAAGACTCCAAAAGTGTAATTGCATGAAGTTAACAAAGAACAGGGACTTCATAATGCAATAAAATATTGAAAATGTTTACAAACAATATTTAAATAATTTTCCTTGCCCAGAAACAGGCAAATCTCATAAGATACATCCATTGCTGTACCAAAAAATCATTTTTAAATAATGTGTCTGGAAACCTTCAAAATTTTATTGCACTTAAAGAAGTCGAGTTCATGCAATTACACTATAATCTGACAAATTTGTAGCAATCTTTGTCGAGTGTTTCATACGACAAAAGATGAATTAATTGAATTGGAATATTCCAATTCTAGTGCTCCTCTGGTAAGTAGACTTGTCATCGACAATGCTTGTCTCTCTTTTGGACAACAGGTAAGGGTAATGAGCGCTAAATTCAGTCTGGTTACTCTCGTTGTCTTTTTGTTTGAGCATTCAAACTCCAAATCCGCAACAATTATCCTTTCTTATTACTCTAAAAAGAGATAAAGTAACTCCAAAATGTTCAGCTCTGACCTTGACATTGTTTCCCTCTTTTCCGTGCAATAGGAAAGACTAACAGCAGCGGATTTGAGTTGGAACACCGACGAAAGTAACCCAACTCAATTCAGCGCCAATGACTCTTTCCTATAACCTGAAAAAGTAGTAAACATTGTCAATATTTGAGATCAACTACTAGAGGAACACTACACAAAACCTTTCAGCTGAAAGGTTTTTCTTCAGGGGGGAGGGGCTTCGAGTTAAATAGTTCCTTCAAACTATTAATGAGATTTTGTATCAGGACTTAAATATAACTTCCAATAAATAATTGTCCATATTTTAATGATCTTTTTACAGCTGGGCAGTTCCATGGTAACAGATGCATCAGATGTTCGATCTTCATTTCACTCACTCTCACGAAACTCATGCCACGAAACAAGGAAAACTGTCCCATAAAGGAGGTACTACTGTATAGAGCCTTTGCAGGCCAGCAATGGATGATTTTTATCAAAATGGAATTGCCCTACTGCTAGTCAAAACTTAGGAAAATAACAACTTCCTACAACACATCGGAACAGTATTCGGCAGCCAATCCCGGCACGAGTCCACGGAGCATAATCCACAACGCTCCTCTATATAAAATCCACCACTCTACCGCTCATCATCCACAAGCAAATGGGGTATCGCAGAGAGAACGAATCACTCGCTGCGCATGACTAGGCTCCTTCAGTTCTTGGAGGACTTGTAACTGTCTTCCTTGTGGCCCCTCCTCCTCCAGGAGTCTGAGTGTCCCTGGTAGGGGCTGTAGGCGTCCATGGAGGGGTCCCCAAGCCCCGGGGGAGGGGGCTGGGAGGGGGGAGAGTGCACGGAGGGGGGCCCGTAGCCGCCCCCGTAGTTGGAGTGGGCCGGGGGAGGCTGGCTCATCCCGTAGGGAGGGGGGCGCATGCCCCCGTAGTAGCCCCCGTGGGAGCCGGAACCGTACCTAGAAAAAGTGAAAAGGGGAAACTTGAAACAATAACATACTTGCTAACTTTTGACAGAAAAGAAACAGTAGATTTCACCAAATGACTTACCAGCAACATGAAATTTAAAATGAAATAGGATTTATTATATTTTATTATTATTATTATTTTTTTTTTTGAGATTTAAGCTAATTAGTAAACAGAAAATATAAAAATACAAAATTTGAAAACATTTAAACATTTTATTTAAAATTTAGTAAGTGCCCCATGAAAGAAAGAAACAAAAATTAAACGAAAAATATGAATAAAAAATAAATAAAGAGTGAAAATAATAAAATAAGTGGATATATAGTAGTATATATTGAAATAACTTCTAACTTTCCACATAATTAAAATATTTACAAGATGCAAAAGGATTGAAATATAAATCCCTAGGTGCAATTTTCGGCGAAGCATGTACTTTGTTGAACGTGCACGAGTGGAAAATTTCAAAAAATTGAACAACAGTAAAACTGGCGCCATCTATTCAGAAGAAAATTAAATCTCTTGGTGATTGATTTAAAAAATTCTTAAATTTGAGCTTTCTCGTCGAGTTAAAAAAATTAATTAATAAAAATGGGAAACCACGAGACTAGGACAAAAAACGGGTGTCTCCCGTTATAAACAGTAGAGTTGACATGTATGCTAAATTTGATGGAAAAAAAAAACCCCTGCAGATTCAACTAGAGGAATCACCAGTGACATAATTCACTTTTAAATTATGATATTAAGCTTTTAATTATTATGAATATTGACTTTAAAATGAAATAGGATTTATTTATTTTATTATTATTTCTTTATTTTTGAAGCTGATTAAGCAGGAGTAGATGCACAAAAGTTCGGAAAAATTACGAGCGCATCTGCTTAAAATTTAGTACAAACCCCACCAAAGCAATTTAACTACAATTCGAGAAAAATCATGAATAAAAAAATAAATAAATAAGATAAAAAATAAATAGATACAAAAAAAAGAAGAAGAAGAATAAAAAAGTGTATAGATAGAAGTAAAAATTAAAATAACTTCCAACTCTCAATACAATTTAAATGTTATCAAGATGCAAAAGGATTGAAATATAAACCCTAGATGAAATTTTCGGTGAAGCACTTGCTTTTGGAACATCTATGTATAGAAAGTTTCAAAAAATGAAAAACAGTAAACCGGGTGTCATCCGTTGAGAGGAAAGTGAAACTTTTTGATGATTGATTGAAAAAAAAAATCTAAATTGGAGCTTTTTTTATTAGGAAAAAAAAATCCTTTTCAAAACGAGAAACAAGTGTACAAAGACTCAAATTATATTTTAAAAAACTAAAAATACGCTTTTAGCCTTTAGTATTAATAATAGTATGAGATATATTACTTTTATACAGTCGACGCTCGATATAACGACCGTCTCCGTCCTACAGAAAGCGGTCTTTATAACGAGTGGTCACTATAAGAGGTAGAACATAGAGTATATTGGAATACAGTCGGGGGTTTTCCCAGCGGTCGTTATATTAGGATGGTCTTTGTAACGAGTGGTCGTTATAACGAGCGTCGACTGTATTAGTGAAGAACATGAATTTCATCTGATTTTCAGTTACATACATACAAACAAACAAGCAAACCCACATGTGAAACTAATAAAAGCCGTATTAAAAATAGGAGTTTCACGTTAAAAAGAGTAGAGTCGGCAACTATGCAAATGTATACATTTTCAAACGTTATGTTTACCTATTTCCTCCATGTCGATCCTGAGGATAGTTATAGTCATTTCGGTGAGGTTTCCCCCTCTGAAAATTGTTGTCATCCCTGGGATAATTCCTGTAATGATCCCTTTTGTAATCATTTGGGTACCTAAAAGGAAAAATTCACAATTGAAATTTAAAAGAGTACTGACATAAAAAGCAGAAGTGAATGTTATGGATTTGGGACACAAATAATGAAGTACAAATGAAGAGACACACATGGTGTAAAAAATACAAATGTGATTCAGTTTTTAAAATATGTGATCAAACAAATTGTACACCTGGACACGTACTGCTGTGCTAAGTACAAAAGCCATAATTGCACTTTTATCGAAATTGAGCTATTGTCAGAAGGCTTCTTTTTTTGCTATCACTTGTTTACAGAAGTAGGGGTTTGCGGGCCATAGTTAACTTTATTTACCTACTTCAAAAGGAGCAAATGAGAAAATAGATGAAACATTTTTGTGAATAAAGAAGGAACAATATATTTTGTAACAAAACTTTCGTTGAAATATTATTTTTTATCTTGGTCAGTTACTTTGTACTTTCAAAATAATGTGAAAATTTTTCATTTAAAAAAATCATGGGGGAAGTAAAAAACAAAATATTTTTGCGATGAAAAATTTTCTATTTGGCGATCAACAGTAATTTTCATCTAATGAATGCTTAAGAAAACGAAAAAAAGTAATTATTAATTGAAAAAAACAAATAAATGAATTAATATATGAGAAAAAGAAATCAGTGAACAAAATAGAGAATAAATAACAAAATAACTGAACGAATGAATAAATAAGTGTATTTATAAATGTACATGATTTAGTACATGAATGAATAAACTGCCCGGGGTGCACTTGACAAATTACATTGAACATTTAAAATTAAAAAATGTCTAATATAAACTTATTAAGCACTGCACTGGACACCAGTAGATCTCAATGAAGAGTTTAATAATTACAAACATTTCATCATTTTATAATAGGGGCATTTCACGGTATTTGTGACATAGGGGTGTCCGTAACAAAACTTTTTAAAAGTTTAAAATTTATATATATATGTATTGAAAAAGTACATTCTAAAGTATATGAATACCATATTGTTATCATAGTTCACTTTATATTATGTTTGTAACTGCACTCAGAACATCAAAAATACAATTTTCACTGTTACGGACTCTACATTGAATTTTTCTTTAAAAACTTAACTTTTATCCCAATTATTAATACGGACTCTACAGTCATCATTTTCACAATCCATAATTTTTACAGAACGCACTTTTTGACTAAAATTGTTAGCTATATTAGAGCCTTTATCTATCTCAAGTACCAGTTTTGGCTTGAAAATCAGTCTAAGCCAGATTTAAAGAAACATTCAATGTAGAGTCCGTAATAGTGAAAATTGCATTTTCAATGTTCCGAGTGCAATTATAAACATAATATAAAGTGAACTATGAAAACAATATGGTATTCATATACTTTAGAATGTACTTTTTCAATATATGTAAAAATTTTAAACTTTTAAAAAGTTTTGTCACAGACACCCCTATGTCACAAATACCGTGAAATGCCCCCAATAATAAATATTTTTGAAAAACCACGAATATTACTATACAGGTATCAAGTTTTGAAAATGGCCGTTAATATTTTTTTCGTTGATATTTGGAGCTCCCCCCTCCTTTTTTTTATAGCAATTAACTATATGTCTAGGAACTTTGTTAAAATATTGCTAGATAGATGTCCCTGCAAACTGAAAATATTTCACTTTGCCCCACATTCCCCTATTTATTTTAGCAACGACAACAACGGAAAGTAATATTTGAGTACATATGCTAATTAGCTAATACACAAAGTACCCCTATTTCAATTAAAAGCGAATATTTAAAAAAAAAAAAAACCCTACCTGTCTTTCTGCCAATTTCCGGAATTGGAGTTGCTCCACCTCTCGTTCTTTCCCTTGGACAAACTGTCTCTGTGGTTAGAGTACCCGTGGTGGGGTTGCGAGTAACTGTTGGAAGAGCCCTGAGACATGGGGGACTTGTCGATGCCTCTGCTGTCGCCAAAACTGGAATCAGATCCAAAGGGAGTTCACAAAAATGACATGATTACGTACCACGTAAAACACTGCGTATATGAAATACACACAAAACAGAATATAATACACCAGAAGTGGGGGAACCTTCTAAGAGCTAGCAATGTTTTTGGGGTCTCTGAATCTTTAAACCCATTAATGCCTAGCGTCCCTTTTTAGGGACGGTCCAAAAAAGGGTGTGAATTTCCCCAAAAGAAACATTTCAACCAAATAATAGTGTTCGATGAGTACCTTGGTATTCCTTCAATTCGTTATTAACAGATTGCAGCACATAACCACTGTAAAGTGTGTTCTGTAACCGTTTTAATATGATCTTTAGCAAAAAAGACATCGTTCACAATCTCAAGAAAAAAAAGCAGAGTTTTCAAAGTGATTCCCAGTTTCCCAGTTTATGTTAATTGCTGATGTTATTTCTTCTTATAAGATGTCTTTTTAAATATTATATCGTAGGCAGAAAAAAATTTTAGTAAAAAAAGTATGTACCCTCTGGGGTCTATCGTCACTTTTAAGGGACGATTTTTCTTTCCTTAATTAAAAAATTATTTTTTACATGATTTTTTTAAAATTATTTTTCCTGTCCATTAAACACTGTTTATAACCAGTATACGAAATATCTTTGGAACAAAAATGTCAGGCATTGTGTTCTTCAGAGCAGCATGCCGGGTGTCTGGCGGTCAAGAGCGGTTTTGTTTTTTACTGCACATCATACTTGTACTGGAAAAAAAATTGATTTTTAAGTCATTTTTTAGTAATTAGGACCTTAGACCTGTTATAAGTATGTCATGTAACATATCGATGGAAAGCTCTATTTCTCGCCTTTACAATGGGTTTTGAATTTTTATTCTACTACAGTTGGAAAAGAAGTTGCAAGCAAAAACTTAAGTTTCTTTTTTTTTTTGCTTTTTAACAGCTCCGTATTTTGTACAATTTTTAAAGAAGAACTCTCTTATGTCGACAGGATTATTCATCTTGTATGTGTCAGGGATGAAAACAGTTCAATGTTAAAAAAAGAAGAAAAATTGCACGGCTTAAAATTCGGAAAGATTTTTTTTCCATATTATGTGAATTTAGTCATGCAAGATTTCCTCTTAATTTACGCCGTGAAATCAAAAGTAAATATTTTTAAAACTTTTTAATTGTTCATTCACAATTTAAGTCATTCACAACAATGTAGAAAAAAAAGGGGGAGGGGAGGCGGGTTGTATTTTTGATGAATTAGACACCTGAATCTCAAGAAATAAATTTTCTAATATTGCATTGTCGTTAGTTATTTTAATAAATTTTAACTTTCTTAAAATACATTTTTTCTCAAAATAATTTTCCCAATTTTTTGAAATATCTCGAACTTTTGAGCTGAAATTTCTTAATTTCTACCTCCTACTATAGAAACTTATGTTTTTGTCAGCATGCCAATATATAATACATAGTTCGCTGATACTTGCAGATCATCCTTGAGATTTCAATCCTGTTACATCCGAAAAACATTTCCATTATTTTGGAAGTTGGAAATAATTTCAGCCTCTACTACTTAAAATAAACTTATTTTAAGCTTTATTTTAATTTTGAGCGTTTTTTTTTTTTTTTTGAATTTGATGCAACATAAATTTTTTGATCGCGGAACGAAAAAAAAAAAAAACAAAAAGCGGAAAAGCGCGGATCCGGGGAAGATGTTCATCCACGTGTCTCTCACACCCATTTTTGTTGAAATTGGAAATGTGGTGAGGGCAAAAACTTTCTTTCCATGATTGATTTGACGTGGAATTACTCAAAAATGACATAAAAATTATTATTTTTTCCAGTACAAGTGCAATGCGCAGTAAAAAACTCAGCCGCCAGACTCCCGGAAGAGCACAAGAAAAAATATAACATCCAAGAGCCAGACGTCTCAAAATGGTTGTTTTTTTGATGTTGCAAGCTCTTGGACAATTAGTAAAAGGAAGCTAAGCCAGGTATTCAATTTTTCTTTTTAAAAATATTAATGAAACTTCTAACAGAAATCCTATTTAAGGGCATTCTTATCATGCAGAAGTGGCAGGAGAAGATTCGATTAAACAAGTACCTCTCTCTCCTTTCGGATATTTTCCTGTCCGTTTGACTGTCTGAATATTTTTTCTTGCTGGGCCTCTCGCTTTTGCTCGAATCTTCATCCAGATGCCTTTTAGAGGAGCCAGAACCGTCGGAACGATGCTTGCCGCTCTTTTCGGGGGCTTGTTTGGAACCAACCTATAAAAAAATTCATTAAAAACATATTACGAGGCCAGCAATTCTCTCTAAATAGAACAACTTTTAACCCTTTATGCCCCGACGGGACTCGGAAGTTCGTTTGTACTAATTTAGTATTATGATTCCTAAATGGCTGGAATCATGTTGGTTCTTGAAAGTACCACCCCGAGAGGCCGACAGACGGAACCAGCGATTGAAATTTTTTCTTGGGGGCCCTGAAGCATGGGAGCCTCAGATCTCAAGTAGCATCAACTCATCGGATTTTGCTTGGCCGATCATCAAACTCCTCGTAAACCGATCCCGTAACGCAAGATGACATTGTTCCGATCAGTATCCGAGCACGGTTTTCGACAAGCTATTTTTCATCGGAAAGCGACATCCTTCCGATCAACCTTCCCGATGAAAATAAGCCGAGCATCCAAAATTGGTCCTAAATTCATCGGCACGGGACTGCACTGCTCGTAAATTGCTCCAAATCTCATCGCATTTCGAGCAAAACTCATTGGATTTTGCTGCTCTGATTCTGTTTGGCCGATGAGACATATTGGAGCAATTCCCAATGAGAACTCATTGAATCCGATCATCGGCTGATAAGAATTTCATTGGGTTTCGATGAATGGCCGATGAGATTATGCTGCTAGGGATCCCACTGATTTTCGAAATTTTTTTACTCGTTACATATGTTGTTTGATGTATTTTCAACTTGAAAAACCAACAAAATATATAAAAATTCATTGCTAAATTAATTTGTGACATAAAGGTTTAATGCATTCAAAATAAGTATAAATCAACTTACATCTAGTATAGATTTCCTCTCCATTTTTTCCTTCGTTTTTTTCGGATCGGACGAGTGGGGTACGATTTCCATGCTTTTCAGTGCTTGCCGGTAGATTTTGTACAGCTGCTTCGCATTTTGGTCGGTAAAATGAGAGACGAAGATCCACAGAGAGCTGCGAATGAAATTGTTCGGTTAGCTTTCCGTAAACAAAATTTGGACGGTGTTGTGCAAAAACCAGTTTACAATACGGTCGCATTTTTCGCAAAATGCAAAAATACTATCTAAATTGAGAAAATGAAGTGAGGCCACTTTCGCTTTTTTGCTCCAACATAATCAGAACAAAAAACATTGCACGATCTGAGAGAGAGAGAGAGCAAGCATGGTATATCTAACTTATTCTTAGCATAAATCGTAGCCAACATGTATAAAATGCTTTTAAATTCAGCAATATACTGTCATATTGGGCATAAAACCCCTCCAATAAATGCATTATTAACAATTCAAAAAAAAAAAAAAATTGTGTCTATTAAATTTGAATTACAATTCTAACGTTTTCACTTTAAATTGAAAAAAAAAAAAAAAAGCTACCTACTATGAGTCTAGAATTGGAAAGATAGTAAACAGATTTGTTAAAGCCTTTTTTGCTGAAAAACTTAGAAACTCAGCTTAAACCCTGCTTTCCATAAACAAAATTTGGACGGTGTTGTGCAAAAACACAATGATAAATTTAAATTTCAAAAAATTTCTTCATTGAAAGAGGCGTTGCTAAAACACTTCTTTGCAATATTTTGGCAAATTTACCCTCTAATAATGTTCATTTTGCAGTTTATTTTTACAATTGTTCATATTACTGGATTTCAATTCAATTTGCTGAAATTTATTTAACAGAATTAGATGACTGAAAAACATTAATTGACATTTTTAAAGCATGAATTTGCAATATAAATGAAGTAACTGGAATAGCAGGATAATCATAAACATGACGTACAGTAAAATAGACATGTCAAAACGAAAAAAAATCTTTCTTTTAATTTTGCACCATACTTAATTATCTGCTCTGAACATTTTTCTCATTTCGGGATTTCAATAAAGAAGGAAATTTCGAAAAAAAAAAGAACTTTGCTTCTATATAGCCAGCTATTCAAATTGAATGCATGAAATTAATTGGTAGATGTTAAATTTACCTAGCGTTTTTTTTAATTTACCCTCTTTTTGTTCTGCACTCAGTATTTTGTTATTTCAAAAAATACTGCATTCAGTAAACTGAAAAATCACATGTCTGATGTATGTATCTCGCATAACTCAAAAACGGTATGCCGTAGAACATTCTCGTTTGGCTCTGAGGGGGGGTCTAGTTGCTCACCTCCCATTTTGACTGCATTTGAATAACCTCAAGTGGGTCTTTTACCCATTTTGGGGGTAAATCTTGTTATTTTAAATGCAGACTATGAAATGATGTTATGATTTGGCGACCACTTGACGATTAAATGCCAAGCTTTTGGTCCCCAACCTGGCGACATATTGCCAAGTTGGCAATAAATTTGTCGAAAAAAACTTATTTTCCTCAATAGGGTTAAATTTGCCGCTATTGGCGATGTTTTGGGAAAAATCCACAGAATGACATAAAACATGGCGACATATAAATGATAAATCATTGTAAAACATTTCTTTCAATTGGTTCGCGACAAAATAGGGGTGTAGATGTGTGAATTGTTATTTTGCTCACTCTAAGGACCAATTTAACACTTAATGCATCTATTATGAAATTTAAACGTGAAAGGAAGTAGTGTGGTGTCCACACCAGGTTTTTACATATTAGAATCAATTAAAATTTAAATGAAATAAATATGTTCAATATTTGTATATATTTACTTTGAAACAGGAAAGACAAATCAATGTCATTGGCAAGAATAAATATTGCCCTAATAGAACCAAACGAGCATTTCACTCGACATACCTTCGCCATTTATTGATTTTTTCAGGATCTTTGTATCCTTTCAGAATCTCGGAAATTTTTCTCCCGATTTTCAACAGGTACTGTGCAAATCTTTTGGACTTGTCTTCTTCCGTCAAGTCGAGACCTTTCAGATCGAGCCGCATCAGGTATTTCTTGACGGGCCTCATCTGCTCTTTGCACTAAGAAAAAAAGGAAAAGTTTCATTTGAAAAGTAATAAAAACAAGGAAATATTCTTTTCAGTGGTTCAAGAGCAAACAATTATTTGGACATTTCTCTTTTTCACAGAATCCTAAATTATTTACAAAGTGACTTTGACTGATTTTACATTGATTTACGGGCAACTTTACGACAGGGCACCAGAAAAATTAAATTAGCAGAACAAAAAGCATCTTTTCTAGGTAAAAGCAGGGCTGTCCCATTTAGTCCACATCAGAAAAATCATGGAAAAAATTGCTCCGAGCAAAATGTCATTTTGTCCACTTGCTTCAGTAAATAAAATGGAATAACTTGGCTACAACAAATAAATATATTGTCTCTTCTTGCTGAATAGAAAATTTTTACACGAAATTATCACACGAAGTTGTACATGCACAATATAATTTGAAAGATTAATTCGCTCATTTAAAAGCTTTTTTTTTATAGCAACACAACTGATTAAAATAAACATGAAATGCATGTAGAAGCAATCTTGTTTGAAATGCAAAAAAATGTGTTGGTTTTAACTATTAGGTATCACATGGTGAAAATGAAATAAAGGATAGTTGTTAATAAAAAAAAACTAATAAATTGAATTCGACATTAATATAGCTATAGACCTGGGCTATTTTTGTTTCAGTTCAATTTTTTGTTCACCATGTTTTAATTTTATTGAATATATAACTAGGACTTCTTATTGATAGGTCTTGCGTTTTCAAATATGTAAATTTTTTTGAAAATTAGTTTATCCATGTATTATTATTGTTATTAATGCAAGATGCTTTCACAATTCATTAAATTTACCTTTCTAACCTATTATCTTTTGCAACTGAGTAATGATTCAGTATGTTTTTAAATTATTGTTTTCATATTTATTTATTAATTCAGTGCTTTTACCGGGATAAGAATAGTCCTTTGTCTACATTAAACTACACTGAACGAAACTATAACTAAGTACTATGGTGAAATACCTCCAGGAAGACGGTTTCGGACAACTCTTCTGTCTCGTCGATCACTTGAGGCTCTGCATTTGCAGTGTAGTGCATCACGGGAACCACTTTCTTCTTTCGCTCCTTCGTTTTCTCCGGATGTCCTTCCTGATATGGAAAATATCATATTTATGTCAATACTGGCTTTTTACCGGGGTTGCCTGGTATTACATTATGTTTAACTTATTTCATGCTAAATTGAAATAGGTGACCCCTAAATGGATAATTCATTGTTAATCGTAATCTTTGTTGGAAAACTCGTATTTAAATGTTTCAAATTTTATCCATTTGTATGCTTCAAGGCCTATCTTTATTACTGTATACTGTATAACCTCGATTTAACGATTGCCTATGGACTGCAAAAAATTATTGTTAAATCGAGGATATCGTTAAATCGAGAAAGCATACTTATAAATTAAACGGATTAAACTATTGATAATTAAGTGAAAGCTTAAACATACGTTATTTTGCTTCTTTAAGAAAACTGCGCATTTATATTATTTCCAAAGTTATTTCATCGATCTTTGTTTTCTTTTGTTGAGAAAATTTCACTTTTTTCGACCTCATTTTTTTCGACTGATCACTCTCCTCTCAAGGTGCAAAAAAAAAAAGTGATTGGAATGCTAGAAGTTTGGACGTTACTGAAGGATGAATCTTTTTACTATTGGAACATAAGGTCTCATGCTGTTGCAAGTAAAATAGTTAGAAAAATATTTCAAACATATACTACTGTATTTTTGACGAGAGATAATTTGGCCCTGCCCGATATCATCGTTAAATCGAGGAAAGCTATCGTTAAATTGAGGAAGTTTTAACATTAAATTCAAGGCATATGAGTCGGGGCCAATGAAATTTATCGTTAAATTGGGGAAATCGTTAAATCGGGTATCGTTAAATCGAAGTTATACTGTATATTCCAAATTGAAAGAAAATGGAGACAAAAAAATAGAATTTTGAGCGTTTCGGATTTTTTAAAAATTTCAAAACCCCGCCTATATGAATTCTAGTGCATTAAGGAGCCTCTGAGCCAAGTTTGATGAAAATCCGACGAAAACTGAATTTGCATAAGGGACAAACATACAAACAAATATATGTTCATACATCCACTTATATATGGATAGATTTACCTCTGTTCAGGTCCAAAAAGATTGCATAAAAGCTACCTTATAATGAGAAAACTAAAAGGAAAGCTTACCTTTTGTTTCGGAGTTTTCTTTTTGGCCTTTTCAGGCTTTTCTGCTTTTTTCTTGGAAGTATCCGTGTCGCCGGATGCGGGAGGTTTCGGAGGAGATACATGATGCTCCTTGTTGCTCTTCTCCTCGGACACAGAATTTTCTACTTTTATTTTCTTCACGTTTGCCTTTGTTTCCTGAGTTGTCTGCAAAATTTTTAATTTATAACTAAGCGTAAACAGGGTTCCCACTCCTTTCTTAAAACGAAAAATAAGGACTTTCTAAGGACTTTTTTAAAAAAAATTAAGGACCTCGAAAGTATATATCAAATATACATATTTTATCGGTTACATAAACACACTTTGGACTTCAAGCCTTTGTCCTTAGAAAAATATTGCAAAAACATTTATCATTAAAATTCAAAGCT
>JAXGGA010018869.1:0-21210 GCA_038373865.1 Uloborus plumipes | reverse complement strand
TAAAGAAACGTGATGTTTTTATTAGCGTCTGTGCTCAAAAGTGGCAAAACCTGCATTTAACTTGTATACAGAACAAAAAGTCTATAATAGTGCCTTAGAGTTAGCAAAAAAAAAAAAAAAAAACAATTAAAGCAGTTGCACCCCTCGTTTGTCTTGAATCAATGCAAAAAAAAAAATGTTTTACAATGATTTATCTTCTAAATATCGCCGATTTTTACTTCATTCAGTGTATTATTCGCAAAAATATGGCCAAATTGAACCCATATTAGAAAAATCATTTTTTTTTTTTTGCTTTTGTCTCTAAGTTGGCGGTAAACATTTGAAGGCCAAAAGCTTGACTATATATCGCCAGTGGGCGCCAAATCATAGCATCACTTAAGTCTGCATTGAAATTGATTAACCTCAAAAAGGGGTAAAAGACTCCCTTGAGAATATTCGAATGCAACCACAAGGGGAGGTGAACAACTAAGACCCCATCAGAGTCTACATGCCAAACGTAAGGCATACCGTTTTTTAGTTATGCGAGATACATACATACATACATATGTACATACGCATATTTATTTTTATTTCCAGCCGAAAAATTATTTTGTTCACCATATTGGCGATAGGTTGCCATGTTCACGACAAAAATTGGCGACCAGAAGCTTGGCGACGTGTCGCCTAGTGGTAGCCAAATCATAACAGGATTTAAGTCTGCATTGAAAGTGACACTGATTTACTCCAAAAATAGGTAAGACCCCCTTTGGAACATTCGAGTGCAACCACAAGGGGATATGCACAACTAGACCCTTTTCAGAACCGACATGCCAAACTAGAATCTTCTGTGGTACACCGTTTTTGAATTGTGTGAGATACATACCCACATACGCAGAAATATACATACATACAGACGTACATACAGGCGTTAGGAAAAAAGCTTGTCGTCATGGTCAAAAAAGATACTTCGGTTGTCCATACGTTCTCAGATACATATTCACGTGCAAAAAGGCCAAAAAAAGAAAAAAAAAACTGCTCAACATTCTTTCGGGAGAGAGTAAGTTGCAATCTTAAGCAGAAATTTGAGGAAATTTTTTTTCGTGATTACAGTACTTTCTTTATTATGGAAAACTTAAACATGAAAATAAAAGCAAACAATTTCAATAATAATTTCACCGTAGAAACTAGGGTTGCGGAGTTGGAGTTGAGCTGAATTTGTGGAAAAGGGGTCGGAGTCGGGAGTCGCAGGCTTTAAAATTTCAATAGTAGAAGTCGATCATTTTTTTACGAGCCTAAATTTCTGCCACGGCTGCCAAGTCGGAGTCGGAGACGAAAACTCTAAAAACTTACAGAGAATCTGTTTTAATTTCCATAACGTCAAGGCTGATAAAAGAAATTAAAAAAATTATGAAATAATTACTTATTAGAGTGTTTCAGGGCACAACACATACTTTCCTTATAACTTCGTCCATGAAACATGAATGTCTATATTTAATCTTAATTCTATAAGCACGAAAATCCTACATACTTCCAATAAAACTAATTAAAAAAACTTCCATTTACCATTTGTTTAAAATAATAAAATTTATATGACTTTCCGAATAAATGCAGTCAAGATATTATATTTTTTCTAATGTCCTTACAATTATGATTACCAGAGTACATTATCTTCTATCTAACGCAGCTTCTTTTTTTTAATGGCAAATTCATGAGCAGAAAAATTCCTCCTCTATCAGCCATACAGTACATTTTAAAGATGTTTCTGTTGTTAAACAGGTTAATTACGAGCTTAGCATTTTTATGATCATCAAATGAGCTTTGGTTTCAATCAAAACTAAAGACTGGTTTTCTCCAGAAATACATTCATTAAAAAAAATATTGTATTAGTTCGTTCGTAATTTCTTCTCTGCTCTTCTTCAGTTGAAATAAAATTGTAAAAATAAATACATTCAGGGTATTTTTAAACCATTGAAAAAATTTGGAATGACATTCAATAGCAAAACAATACTTTAACATGGCCATTTAAACTGAAACATAAGTTTAAACATAGCTTCAAAAAGCATCTTTATGACCAAACGCTTATAAACAAGTAACAAAAAGTAAATAAATCTATATTTTCCTCAATTCGTTACATTTATGAAAAAAACCTCTTCCGGTTGAGCGTCTGATAAGTAGAATCGGAAACAACTTCCAGACGTAATGTTCTACTTTTGTTCCGAAATTATCTCCAATTCAAAATATGTGTATTTTATTAAATCACGCCATTTTTATCCGTTAATGTCTCAATCGTCGAACGATCAAAATAAAAAAACCCGGTCACGAATCCATGAAACGAAAGTCAAAAGAGTAATTACGAACAGAAGAAAGTTTTGTTTCCCTTTTTTATTGTCGCATAAAATTGGATGAAATATCATTCCGAAGAAGAAAACGGAAGTAACATGTTAATCTCATCCAAGTGATGCCACAGTTTCCTTCTTAGGTCTACTATAATCACTTCCTGTGCACAAAAAACGATTTCACAGCCAACAGGTCGAAACAGATAGTTCATCTGATTTCTCTTCATAACGCCAATGATTCCAGCTCACTGGCTTTGTAGGAAGTCGCTGTTCTCAGTGACTTAGTAACATTGAATCTCTGCTTTTCCTCAAAAATAACAACTTTCTAACACGTGTTCTCTCTGCATTATCTTTGTATTAAATCTGAATGAAATTCGCCAAGGTTATTTATACAAATTTTCTTCGCGGGTTTTTCCTTAATTTGGAATAAATTAGTGCATACAAGATTCCGGTTTTGTAAGTATATAACGAAAGTTGCTTTTGATTTTGGCAACAGTTGACTTCCATTCTTGTATCATTTGCCAAAGCATTTGGAGAGCTCCCAGAATCAGGTAATCACAAATTTACATGGACTTTTTTTTCTGCAAAATAAAACTTCACGACATTTTTTCAGTGAGTCCCTCTTTAATTTTAAAAATATGAATTCAGCAAAATGTATTATTTCACAAAAACTTTTGGCATAAAAAATAGTGAATTTGTTGAAGATCTAACTGAAGATCTAAACTAACCAAAATAATTTTATATCGAAAGAACTAGGAAGGGTTAGAAATTTTTTAAGGATAAGCATCCCAGCTCTTAAAACGGAGACCTTTTTGGTATTTCTTTACGTTGTTACTCTCAAAACATTGAAAACAATGTAGGTAATTTTTCAGAGTTTACAAGAATATTAATGCTTTTCCAATAGATTCTTTGTAACTTCCATATTTGTCTGGATTTGATAAGTTTACCTCTAACCCGCTGAAATTTAAACAATTCAATTTGCCAAAACAGGGAAGAAGCGGTGAGAATAGCCGATTTGGCTGCGTTATACTAATCATTATTGGCGTCACGCCTGTCTGAAAATCTCTCTTCTTAAAACACAAGCTTAAATTAGCTGGTCCGAAATCCATAATCAAGTTGCCTGAACCATACTGTTGTATACAACAAATTAGAAAACGTAATTTTAAAGAAAAACTATTTTTAAATAGTCAATACATTTTGTATAAAAAGTTAATGTTTTTCGCTCTTTATATGTGATATGCATGATGAAATAAAGTGTTTTTCATTAGTGTTTTTTTTTTTTTTTTGTATAATTTTAACAGTTGTTTTCTTTTCAAAGTCAATATATTTTACATGATCTGCACCAGCACTTCCTAAATTGTGTTCCACCGAGGCACGAAGTACTACGTGAAGTGCTCAAAGGTTCCATAATAATTTTTTTCTTTTGATAAATTTTAATCGTAAAAAATCGATTTTAAAGAATCTTAGTTGAAAAATAATCATAATAAATAGCTTAAAGAATAACTCTCAATCCTGCCATCCGTTTACAAATCTAGATCTAGGTTTCTGTTCAGTGTTAGCCAATATACAAAGAATAACAATTTGTACTTCTAAATTCACGCAATTTCTCTTTATATATAGATTAATTTACAGTACTAGCAGTTTTAATTAAATGTATCACGGAGAAACTTTCTGTTGAGAACCTGAAGTTCTGAAGGGAACCAATACGCGATCCTGGACCGAAAAATACTGCCATTTTCATTTTCTTTTTTTAAATAGACTTCCATGTAAACAGCTGCATGAATAGTTGTATCGTTGCAGTAAAAGCCATAAGCAGCATAGTTAATAGGATTCTATAGTTTATAAAAAATATTATCATAAATTGTTCCAGTAGACTTTTCTTGATTCACAGGCTGCCAAGAAAAGTTTAAAACACTTACAAGATTGCTCTTGAAAATTTATCAAATCATTAAATTTATTAAACCTCACCCAATAAAAATAATAGATCAAAATCCTGTATCATAACATAGGCAATTTAGACGCTTCTCTTTTTTAACATACAGAAGTCAGAAAATTGTCTCGAGAGAAGATATAAGCCTTTTGAGCGACGTGCTTGTTTTTTTTTTTTTTTTTCAAAACACAATTTTGAACTAAGCTGCTTTGACAGAGTGCTAGTTAAAATACCTTGTTTGAGCGAGATTTTGAAAAAAATAATAGCGAACCGACCTCCTTTAGTATATAAGTAAATATAAGTAAATGTTCCCAAAAAAATATAGCTATTGGAAAAAAAAAGAGTGTTTTAGAGAACTTGTGACATTACAGTGACTTTGATTTTTTTTCAACAATGAAGAAGAGGAAAATGTTGAAATAAGAAAGACATGTTAAGAAAGACATCGACTCGAAATAAGAAAGACAAGAAATTACTTAACCCATTAATGCCTATCGTCCCTTTTTAGGGACGGTCCAAAAAAGGGTCTGAATTTCCCCAAAATGAACATTTCAATCAAAGAATAGTGTTTAATTAGTACCTTGGTATTGTTTCAATTCGTTATTAACAGATTGCAACACATAACCATTGTAAAGTGTGTTCTGTAGCAGTTTTAATATGATCTTTATCAAAAATTATATCGTTCACAATCAGAAGAAAAAAAGCTAAGTTTTCAAAGTTATTCCCAGCTTCCCAGTTTATGTTAATTGCTGATTTTATTTCTTCTTATAAAATGTCTTTTTAAATATTATATCGTAGGCAGAAAAAGAATTTAGTAAAAAAAGTATGTACCCTCTGGGGTCTATCGTAATTTTTAAGGGACGATTTTTCTTTCCTTAATAAAACAATTATTTTTTACATAATATTTTTTTTATTATTTTTCCTGTCCATTAAACACTGTTTGTAACCAGCATACAAAATATCTTTGGAAAAAAATGTCAGGCATTAATGGATTAACTTAAAAGGTTTGAGTGAATATTTGTATTGGTATTTTATAACAGAACAGAGCAGAGAAAATATCAGAATGAAATGTGGTTTAAACCCTCATAACAAAAAGTTAAATTGATGACGTTAGTGGAGTTCTGAGGCAGTTGAAATGATAAAATTCATAGGTTTTCTCTATAGACCATGTTAACTCTCTAACGTGACCAGATGTATAAGCAAATCAGGGTGACTTATGTGATGGAAAAAATAAATATCGTAACAAACTTGATGCTAAACCTGATGTGAGAATTCAACTTTCATCCCTCAAGTCTAGTATTAAGTACTTTGCAATGATTAACAAGAAGTTACGTCAAGAGCTAAACGGTCAACTTCCCCATAAGTTAACATTGATTTTCTAGCATCACATCAATATTCTCTCAATAGACTAAGACTGAAAATCCTGTCAAACTTTTTATTATTTAATATTGATTTCAGAGAAAAATGTGCCACTCTGATGTTAAAAAAAATATTTTATGCTGAAGAATTTATATTAAATTCAGTTTCTCAAATTGCTATATTTTATTTTTCAGTAAATTTAACCGTTGAGGACAGATATTTCTTTCGACTTTTTTGGACCACATAAGTAGGACAGCTATTTTATGCAATGTTTAAGCTTAAAATTTCCTGAAACGCAAATTGAGAAACAAAATTACAACAAATGTTTCTCCCAACATACTAATTTAAATCTGAATAGATGAAAAATAAACAAACAAAGTGGCATCCCAAAGAAGTGGCAACAACAAAAAGACAGCTCTTCTGCTCAAAAAAAAATATTCGTTAACAAAAAAATAAAAAGAAAAGAAAAGAAGAGAACAAAGAAAATTAAAACAAGAAGATTTTTTTTTTTTACCCATTGACAAAAATTGAGAAATTTAAACAAATCAGAAAGGGATAAACCTGACTAAGTAACTTTCGTCAAAAATAAAATCATTGGCTGCTCCTTCCTTTAAAGTTACCAATAACGCAATATGTATTTCCTTTATTTTCCGTTGCCAAAATCAGAATTTCAAATAAAACTTTCTCAATTTAATAACCCATGAGTGATTACATGTTTCATTCCTAGCATGTTCAACGTGAAAATTGCTTGCTTTCTTTTTGTCTGCCTGATGTTTGCAGTCATCCTGGTGCAAGAAGCCACCGCCATGCACATGAAACACCGTCATGGAGGACATAACGGTGTCGTAGAATTGTTGGTAGCCGGACTCATCGCCAAACTTCTTCAAGAACATCATTACGGTTGAGTGACGTTGAGTTGACCTTTTGCATTGCATCATGTACAAAACTTTCATCCATAGATGCCATACTATATTTTGTAATTATTGATTCATATGCAGATGCATTTGAAATGTATAAATAAATCAGATTTTTTTTTAGAACTTTTGCTTTATATTTGTTGATCAGACTGTTTAATAAGACATTTAAAATTATTTAATAAGAGTTAAAAAAGTTAGTGTAGTATGTCGAATGTTCAAAATTAATTTTTATCACTAACACTGTTACTAAGAATGACTAATACTCGTTTTCAACTGAAACACAGCAAGTTTAATAACTCATGCCTATTTTTAAGCTTAAATTGAACTTTAATTAGAGAAACACCTACAGCATAAGAAACGAGTGCACATTTTAGCAATAGATGCATCACAAAAGTTTGAGCACATTTTATGAAGACATTAATCAAAAGAATACTAGTAGTCTAGTTAACGAAGGTCAAAATTAGGGTGAAAAAAAAAACAAAAAAACATGCAGTTTTAAAAATTGGCACACAGGTAGAGGAAGGTCTCCTGATGAACATACTAAAAGTCCCCGGTGGTGAGGGGGGAGCTCGCAGCGCCACCTGGTGTTTTATGGGTGTTATTTCAGTTTTCGTCTTATATCTCAAAAACTATTTACTTAAGAGAAAAAATGTCAACTAATAAATTAAAGAACATAAAATTATCTTTAAAACGCTTTGTTTGTTCTTATTATAGCTATAATAGTTGCTGAGATATTGAACTTCAAAGTTTGTCAATTTTTGAAAAACCGACTATTTTTACCCTCTTTTCTATTTTTGGAACAGCCTCAGTGATTAATTTGATACGATTCTTTTCTTTTTTCGACCTGAAGTAGTACAGGTCATTAAGGCGATTTGATTTCTTGAAACGAGGAGGCAGGTTGGGGAGGAAGGAGGCGAGGAATGAAGGAAGACAAAACTATGTTTAAGTGTACTTTTCAACTATTTTTCCCTCTACCATAGTTCAGCAAACGAAGAACCAAAATAAGGGTGAAAAAATAATAATATAGTTTTAAAAATTGGCACACACGGTGCAAAAAGTGCTTCTGGTGAACGTACTAAAAGTCCTCGGTGGTAGGGGGTGAGCTCACAGCGCCACTAGGGATTTTGGGTGAGTTTTTTCAGTTTTCGTCTTATATCCCAAAAACTATGCATTCGCCAGCAAAATCATCAATCGGTAAATTGAAGAACAGAAAAATACCTTTAAAGAGAATGGTTTAGTATTTTATAACTGAAATAGATGGAATCGACTTGATATTTAATTTCTAAACTCGTGAGATTTTGAAAACCTATCTTTCTTTTTCTTCTTTCTCATTTTTTTGGGACTGCGAAAGGCATATTAATCACATTTTTTAAAATTTCAAAAAGGCTGTGCTAACTAAGTCAACTAAGGTCCAAGAAGATCTTAAATCATGTTAGAAATAAAACGTATACCCTTCTGCGAAAATTATAAATAATAAAAATAATGATTAAAAAGTCCAAACATTAAAAAAAAATAGAATAATGCAAGTAAAATAATGAAAGTGAACAGATGTGGAATAAATATAAACTAACATGAAAATGACATTGTACTCAAGTTAAATGGATATTGTCGTCGTCTGACTGTTCATCTAATGTGATATCTAATTTTGAGTCGTTAAGGTAGGCAGTTTATGCAAACAATGCTGCAGTTTATCCTTGATTTTCTGCAGCCGCATCTTGTACCACATCCTTTCGTGCATGAACAAAAAATCATGGAGAGAATGGAGTCAGGAGCAGGAAGCCTTGAAGTTGTTATAGGTTTCCATGATGTACAGGCTTTTTTCCATCCCTAGGCATCAGGTGGAAGTAATCTCCCCAACCACTTCTGAATCTGGTGATAAAATTTTAATGAATGAAATTTTGCTGCATCTTCAGTAGGTGGGAAGGAAGCAAGATCTGGTTTTATTTTTCTTGCTGCTCTCTGAAAAGATATAAATATCTGTACATTCAGAGAAGTTACATTTACTGGAGCCCCATGTAAGGCCAAGAAAATGAATTGGCCTGCCTCCGCTACCTGTTCTGGGGTAGAAAGGGGGTTTGAGAACACTTCCGGAACGTAGCTAAACGATTGATTTTTTTTGCAACAACTTTATGAATTTGGCTTTGCCTTTGTTATATGTAGCTGATGTTGTGTCACAGCCGGAGAAAGCATGGAGGAAGAGAATCTGATCTTTGAACTTGCTAGTGTTTTGTAATTCTTGTGAATAAAAAATCTTGGTGTCCACTTTATCTTTACCTGGTTTAAGGAAAAGAATATCACTTGGAGTCAGAGCTATTAATAAAACAAGAAGATCAACGTCTTCACTTACGACAACAACATTTTTTTCAGAGATTTTTCCAAAGATGTTTGAATTATCATGGTATCAGCATAATCATCACTCAAACGAAACTCAATGCCAGATTTTACAAATTTTTCTGAGATCATCTTTATTAATCTAATTTTGTTAGCAGAATTGGAAAGAAAGTTTTCTTGTGGAACGGTGATCGGCATGTTTTCTTCAAATTTTATTTTTCGCAGAAGGGTATGCGTTTTATTTCTAACAAGATTTAAGGTCTTCTTGGACCTCAGTTGACTTAAATAGCACAGCACTATCGAAATTATAATAAAAAAAGTGATTAATATGCCTTTCGCAGTCCCAAAAAATAAAGACAGAAGAAAAGAAAACGATAGGTTTTCAAATTCTCACGAGTTTAGAAATTAAATATCAAGTCGATTCCATCTATTTCAGTTACAAAATACTAAACTATTCTTTTTAAACGGATTTTTATGTTCTTTAATTTACCAATTGATGATTTTGCTAGCGAATGCATAGTTTTTGGGATATAAGACGAAAACTGAAAAACCGCACCCAAAGCCCCTGGTGACCCCTTACCACCGAGGACTTTTAGTACATTCACCAGGAGCCCTTTTTGCACGTGTGTGCTAATATTTGAAACTATATTATTATTTTTTCACCCTTATTTTGGTTCTTCGTTTGCTGAACTATGGTAGAGGGAAAAATAGTTGAAAAGTACACTTGCACATAGTTTTGTCTTCCTTCATTCCTCGCCTCCTTCCTCCCCAACCTGCCTCCTCGTTTCAAGAAATCAAATCGCCTTAAGGGGGTCTGGGACACATCTTGAAAAAAAATTTATTAAACAGTTTAGAATTTTGAAATTTTTTACGCTAATTCACCATCTGTTTAATAAGCAAAATCATCACATACATAACAAAAAAATTTTTTTTTCAATATTTTAATTTAAATTTTTTTCAAAAAAGGGGGGTCGCTTTAAATCGCAAAAACTAAAAATATTCTTGAACAATTTTCATTTTTTTTTCTTCAATATGAACACAAATATATAAGCTTTAATTTGTATTCGGCAATTTTAAAAATAATAATTTAAAAAAAAATTAAAAATATTTAAGTAAAAATTTCGAAAAATTCGGAGGTACTTTTTTTTCAAAAAATCATATTTTTTGAACAAAATTTTTTTTTTAAATTTGCCGAATAGAAATTCAAGTAAACTGTTTGAAAAAGTTGTTCTCCAAATTTCGGAACGTTATCCTTATTAGTTCTTGAGTTATAAGAATTTGAATTCAAAAGATCCGGAAAAATTGCATCATGGCGAAAAACGCATGTTAAGGGAAGTCATTGCTGTGTCAACAGTTGCCTGACGGCTACATTAAATTATCATATCTTCCGTTCTAACTAAGATAGGAACAAGATTAAAACCTCATTTTAAAGAGAAGAAAACAAAATTTTTTTTGAAATAATAAAAAAAAAAATGCAAAAGTTGACGATTTTTGTGTCCCAGACCCCCTTAATGACCTGTACCACTTCAGGTCGAAAAAAGAAAAGAATCGTATCAAATTAATCACTGAGGCTGCTCCAAAAATAGAAAAGAGAGTAAAAATAGTCGGTTTTTTAAAAATTGACAAACTTTGAAGTTCAATATCTCGGTAACTATTATAGCTATAATAAAAACAAACAAAGCGTTTTAAAGATAATTTTACGTTCTTTAATTTATTAATTGACATTTTTTCTCTCAAGTAAATAGTTTTTGAGATATAAGACGAAAACTGAAATAACACCCATAAAACACCAGGTGGCGCTGCGAGCTCCCCCCTCACCACCGGGGACTTTTAGTATGTTCATCAGGAGACCTTCCTCTACCTGTGTGCCAATTTAAAAAACTGCAAGTTTTTTTGTTTTTTCTAACCCTTTATTGACTAGACTATAGTTCTGGATCTAGTATTTACGCATAACTTATCATAGCACTTTATATTTGCAGTAACTAACTTATTTAAAAACTTATTTGCTTGTGCTCAGTTTTCGGTTATCGACCAGCTTGATTTGAAAATAAGCATAATAAAATTGCAAAAGTTTCTATACTTTTATTGACAAAACAAAATGACGATATCGTACTCTAAGATTCTTGACAACATGCTCTTTGAACGAAAGAATAATCAAATAGTAACCAAATTGCATACATACATGCATAAGTATCTATCTATCTACATGCACTGAGCTCAGAATTTTTAAAATTCCTTCATGATAGCCTTTAAAACTGAAAATGGCACATAAATAAATAGATAAAACAAAATAATGAGAAAATGAATAAAAGGAATAAATAAATGAAATAAAAGAAAAAACATTTTTCTTTGTTGTTTGCACATTTTACAGAAGAAAAGTTTTTAAGACTAAACATATAATTGCAATAAACAGAAAAGTAAAGAAATAAAGACGTCTTAAAGAGCCCTTTGTTTTCGAAGTAGAGTATTTTAAATGCTTGAAAAGGAATATAATTTTGTTTGCGTGCAAATATTTTAAATTTAAGGCAAGTGATAAATTCACTTTTTTTATATAATACAATTATTAGTTTTAATGTCATGTGTGACCAAAAAAGTTTTATTTTCTTGCTGTAAAGCACTTTACTAAATATTCAACATAATAAACTACCATTGCTACGAAAGAAAATTTTTTAAACGTTAGTAAATTTACTTCTTCAAACAAGGAGAAGATTATACATATAAATAATATATAATTAATAATAATGTTGTTTCTATTGGGGAGTACCTTAAATTGCTCTATGTGTATTTTCATCGTCTTATTGTATTTTTCGAAAAAAAATGAAAACTTAACTATTGTGCGATTATTCAAAATTAAGAAGTAATTATTATTAAATCCATTAATAATGCATTATTAGCCTGGTTCAAACTTAATTTGCTGCTTATGGTAACTTTGAGTCACATCAGAAAGGGGTTCCAAAACATATTGTTTTAATGAACGTAGTGAAATTATGATGTAGGAAAATAAAATTTCTAAATAAGTAAAACCTCTACTTAGTACTTCCCATTAAAACATTTATGTCTTTCTAATAAAGAAAAAAATAATCATGATGCAGGACGAGCAATTTCAGAAAATTCAAAAACAGATTCCCAACAGCATCTTTAGAACTATTGTTGTTGTTGTTTTGCACCAGTAAGACTGGCAATTTGGTAGCTCTGCTTCCTTTTTCCAACTAAATCGTAATTCGGTATGAAGTCCGACTTCAACAGTACACCCTTGCCATAAGGACCCGTTTCTAGCGTAAGGGTTATTCCATGTCAAGTGATCCAACGTTTTTTACCTTACATTTTTGTATTTTTTTCACATTTGGCTCATCAATTGTACCCCTTGAGGTAATCAAAAGTCTCAATTTTTGGATTTTTATCTCTATTATTTTTTCATTTATGAGACTTTGAACTTTGGAAAAACCCTCGTTTTTTCATGGATAAGGGTACATAAAAGGGACCATAACTCGGCACCAAATATAGATAGAACAATTTGGTAAATGGCATTTTAAAGTACGTTAGTTGCCGCTTAATCTGATATGCAACATGACTAATTTGATAAAAATTTTCTTTTTCAAAAAATGAAATTTATATTTCAAATTTAAATTTCTCGAAAAACATATAATTAATTTTTTTGAAAAAATTCTCAAAAATTTTTGTGTACTTCATCTATGTTTGTACAAATTTTTAGATTGGGATCTCAATGGGATCATATTTTTTTGAATTTTTGAATAAAACTGTATAGGAAAAAAATGATATTTTTTAGATTCTATTTATTTAAATACTAAGTTCTCTTGCTTGTGATGATCTAAAAAGTAGTGAACAAACATGAATATGTTTAAAGTGAGCTAGCATGAGCTTATAGATTTGTCAGGTTCACCCCCCCCCATCCCCTTCCTCCCCCGCACAACCACTCTTTTTTAATTCAAAACTGTTCAAAATGTTAAAAAAAAACTCTTTGATACAAAATGAATACTAAACTTTTTTAAAGCTGGTAAATGAGTTTCCTTATAACTAGACGAAGTATCCCCCTCCTCCACCCAAATATACCATTAACGCTGTACTATTATGACGTCTAACCTGGGGATTGAATTGACTATTATTTTTACTCTAGGTAAGTGAGCTAGCATTAACTTGTAGATTGGTCAGTTCCCCCTCCCTTCCTTCCTGACCCAACCATTTTCCCCCTAAACTGTTTAAAATGCTAAAAAAAAAAGCTTCTTTGATACAAAATGAACAGTAAACTTGTTTTAAGTTGATAAATGGGCTTCCTTATAACAAGGCAAAGTACAACCCTTCCCCCACCCAAATATACCATTAACGCTATACTAATATGACGTCTCACTTGGGGATTGATTTGAGGATTATTTTCCCCCTAGGTATATATTGTTTTTCAGACGAAGTGTTTCGTTTTTAATCCGAACTTCACAAAGTGTACTTAAATTCAAAATCTGAATTTAAACTTATGGTTCATTTCATCCCCTCCCCCAGCACCAATCTTCAATTTTGAAGGGAGGGAATAAATGGGTCGCCCCAAGATCATAGCAAACAGCAAAATAGCACTGTTTCCCCTTGTTCTCATAATGTTTTCCCATTATTTTTACATAAAACTGAAAAGAAATTAAAGTGTCACGTTATATGTCAGTCCCCATCACTGCCTTTCCTTTCTCTTATTGGACAAAGCTCATGAGCTAATAGGAAATAGTAGCAAACAGAACAAACCTGAAACACTACCAGACATCAGTAGAGACTAAGGCTTTGAAATGGGGCTAGGCGGGATGATAAAAAAAATAAAAGTTTGGAGTGGAAAGGTAGGGTAAGGGGGGGGAGCAATCTGTAAAGAAGTTAAACAACATGTGAGGTTGTGCTCAAAAAAGCAGTGTTTCTTTAATATATATACACTGCGATGCAAAAGTTTAGACAAAATGCAAATATGTGAATAAAAAGAAAAGTATTCAACGAAATGCTTTCAAATTTCTACTGCAGGTGCACAATATGGTCCCAAATACGTGTCTGGAGTTGTTATAACTATAACTGGAATCAAATTTTGGATATTACAAAAGATATTTTTTTACATTGTTTCAAAAGTTTAGACAATAGTCAGATTTTATGCAAATATCCCTTAAAATGTGATTGGTGGAGGAAATGCGGCACTCTATTATTCATTTATAAAGTGCAGAGATTGCTAAATAAATAATCAAAATCTCAAAAGCTCTTTAGTTCTCGTGTAAAGAAGATGAGAAAGTTTGGAAGCCGAAATTTGAAAATGAACCTACTTTATGAATTTTTTGTCTTTTAAATCGGCTCTAGTATGGTAGTACATTGTTTTTTACTTTGTGGAGAGCAAATTCAGACATGCGTATCGATCAAAAAGTCCAAGAAAAATTATATTTCTTAAGGATGAAGGAATTGAAAAAACGGCTCAGACTGACGATTCGCCCCTTAATCCTACAAAACTTCAACTTGGGTCAAAAGCAGCATGTGACAGCATATGTAGATGAACAACTGAATCGGAATGCATAAAAAAAACAAAGAATTGTGCTTGAGCCTTTTCGTACAGAGTGTCCCAAATAAGCCAGATTTTATTGGTAAAAGCAGCACAGCATATGATCATCGGATATTTCTCAAGTCCCGCGAAAATAATTATAATCCATCTAGGCCATCCCAATTTTAATATTTTTTTATCAAAGAAAGTACCATTCATTTTTTAGTCACGATGATACATATGCTGCTTTTCACATTAAAATCTGGCTTATTTGGGACACTCTGTCCGAAAAGGCTCAGCCACAATTCTTTGGTTTTTTTATGCATTCCGATTCAGTTTTTCATCTACTTATGCTGTCACGTGCTATTTTTGACCCAAGTTGAAATTTTGTAGGATTAAGGGGCGAATCGTCAGTCTGAGCCGTTTTTTCAATTCCTTCATCTTTAAGAAATATAATTTTTCTTGGCCTTTTTGATCGATACGCATGTCTGAATTTGCTTTCCACAAAGTAAAAAACAATGTACTACCATACTAGAGCCGATTTAAAAGACAAAAAATTAATAAAGTAGGTTCATTTTCAAATTTCGGCTTCCAAACTTTCTCATCTTCTTTACACGAGAACTAAAGAGCTTTTGAGATTTTGATTATTTATTCAGCAATCTCTGCACTTTATAAATGAATAATACAGTCCCGCATTTCCTCCAGCAATCACATTTCAAGGGATATTTGCATAAAATCTGACTATTGTCTAAACTTTTGCAACAATGTAAAAAAATGTCTTTTGTAATATCCAAAATTTGATTCCAGTTATAGTTATAAGAACTCCAGACACGTATTTGGGACCATATTGTGTACCTGCAGTAGAAATTTGAAAGCATTTCGTTGAATAGTTTTCTTTTTATTCACATATTTGCATTTTGTCTAAACTTTTGCATCGCAGTGTATATATATATAGATATATCTTGCTGCATTACTTTCCTTTACAACAAAATGAAAAAGAACACAAACGATTAAAAAAATTAAATAACAGCTGCACACTAGATAATGTGGAAAGATAGTTATGGGGACACAGACATATGATCTGATATTTTGATTTATTTTCAGTTTTGTGCGAAAAGAATAGAAAAAACAATGAGAACAAGGCGAAACAGTGCTATTTTGCTGTTTGCTATGATATTGGGGCGACCCATTTATTTCCTCCCTTCAAAATTGAAGATTGGTGCTGGGGTAGAAGATGAAATGAATCATAAAGTTAAATTTCAGATATTGAATGGAAGTACACTTTGAAGTTCGGATCGAAAAGAAACACTTCGTCTGAAAAACAATATATATACCTAGGTTTGAAAATAATCCTCAACTCAATCCCCAGGTTAGACGTCATATTAGTATAGTGTGAATGGTATATTTGGGTGGGGAGGGGGATACTTCGTCTAGTTATAAGGAAACCCATTTCCCCACTTTAAATAAGTTTACTATTCATTTTGTATCAAAGAGTTTTTGTTTTTTTTAAACATTTTGAACAGTTTTGAATTAAAAAAGAGTGGTTGTGCGGGGAAGAAAGGGGTAGGGGGTGAACCTGACAAATCTATAAGCTCATGCCAGCTCACTTTAAACATATTCATGTTTGTTTACTACTTTTTAGACCATCACGAGCAAGAGAACTTAGTATTTAAATAAATAGAATCTAAAAAATATCATTTTTTTCCTATACAGTTTTATTCAAAAATTCAAAAAAATATGATCCCATTGAGATCCCAATCTAAAAATTTGTACAAACATAGATGAAATACACAAGAATTTTTGAGAATTTTTTCAAAAAAATTCATTATATGTTTTTCGAGAAATTTAAATTTGAAATTTAAATTTCATTTTTTGAAAAAGAAAATTTTTATCAAATTAGTCATGTTGCATATCCGATTAAGCGGCAACTAACGTACTTTAAAATGCCATTTACCAAATCGTTCTATCTATATTTGGTGCCGAGTTATAGTCCCTTTTATGTACCCTTATCCATGGAAAAACGAGGGTTTTTCCAAAGTTCAAAGTCTCATAAATGAAAAAATAATAGAGATAAAAATCCAAATATTGAGACTTTTGATTACCTCAAGGGGTACAATTGATGAGCCAAATGTGAAAGAAATACAAAAATGTAAGGTAAAATTTTTCTCAGATTTTGGATCACTTGACGTGGAATGACCCGTAAGCAATTATTCACCGCACAACACATTCATACAAAGAAAGAACAAGGTAGAGAAAGTACATCCATGGCGGAGCCAGGAATAGAACCTAGAACCCCCTCATTGGCATTCAGTCTTCTCTGACCACTAGACAAAGATGGCTGGCTTTTGAATTATTTAAACATGCAATTAGAACACATGTGTACAGTATTGGCAATATTCTTTTGTAACGTACGGAGCAGAAAACTTATTTTATAACTTTTGCCAGATGAGTGCCAGCTCTGGGTCTTACTGTCTTCTTTTTAAAAAATGTGCAGTACACTTCCGATTATCCACGGAATTGGGTGGCTCGGGTATCGCGGATAACAAAAATCGCAGATAATCTGAAAAAAGCATAAAGTAAGGGGTAAAGAGGATAAAAAATGTCTTTTGCTTTAAAATAATTGCATTGCACTTAAAACGTGATATGTACAAACAGTGACGATAGGTACAGCATCAAAAATTATTTGTATTTGAGGTTCTCAAGCATATAAAATCTAGAAAGAAGTGGTACTTATGTTAACGCCCAAGTAAAATAATTTAATGGATGAAGTACACCGCATTCTTGGGTAAGAAATGTTTAGAAAAACGAAATTTAAATTCGTGCTTTTTCGAAAAAGTGTATTAATAGCGTTTTTTTTTTCTTTCCCGAGACCCTCGCGGATAATCCGCTGGAGAATAAGAGTTTACTGTATACTAAACTAGCTGTCGTGGCCGTCACGAAACTTTCTTCTATATCTATCTTATGAATTCCAGTTACAAAATAAAATACGTACTCGCCCGAATAATTGGAAACAGCTCCAATTTCCCAATTATCGTAATAACCCTGCAAATGCAGAATCAATGAGCGAAATTGGAAATCATTGCAAAAGCCTTGTTTAGATTAATTGCAAACATTTTATTTGTTAGTAAAAAGAAACTGGCAGCAGTTAAAAATTTCAAATCATTGAAAGTTTTCAGCTGTTTTGATAATTAAATAGCGTGAAAGCGATTTTTTAATGAATTAATTTTTCGCATTGTTGACTAAGCGCAAAAATCACCCCACCCTCCCCCCGGGGAGATTGGCGCCAAAATTTAATCGATGCTTGCTTCCATATTGGGTTAGTGTTATTCCAAATTTCATTCAAATCTCAGCAATATTTCTCGAGATACAGTAGGTGCAATGACAAAATAAGCACTTTTGATTGCTCCTCCCCCCCCTTTGAGATATTGACACACAAATTGAATCAGCACTTGTACTCAATAGGGTCTACCTATGGACCAATTTTCGTTCGATTCCGCCTGTTACTTCCTGAGATATAGCAATCACCTCCGCGCAGAACACGTGCGATTGCTCCACCCCCCTTTTAGATATTGACACACAATTTGAATCAGCACCTGTACTCTATAGGGTCTACCTATGGACCAATTTTCGTTTGATTCCGCCAGTTACTTCTTGAGATATAGCAGTCACCCTCGTGCAGAACACGTGCGATTGCTCCACCCCCCTTCGAGATATTGACAAACAAATTGAATCAGCACCTGTACTCAGTAGGGTCTACCTATGGACCAATTTTCGTTTGATTCCGCCGGTTACTTCCTGAGATATAGCAATCACCCCCGCGCAGAACACGTGCGATTGCTCCACCCCCCTTGGAGGAATTCGCTAAAAAAAGTCAGGTGCACCAGTTCACATGGTGGTACATATGTGCAAAAATTTTTGTTCGATTTCATTCAGTAGTTTTTGCTCTAGCGCGGCCACAAAAACTGGTCACACACATAGACTCACACACAGACACACACACACAGACACACAGACAAACAGACATTTTCCAAAAATGGTCGAAATGGACTCAGAGCACCTCAAAACGTGCAAATCCGTCAAAATTCGACATTCGAAAATTTTCACGAAACCAATACTTTCTTCTATACAGGGTGTCCACTCCAATCGTGGACCAATAGCTAATTTCTAAACCGTTAGAGATAAGCATAGAGTTTATTTGGGAAAAAATCTCCAAATTATGAAAGGAATTTTGTGTCTATTCAATGTTTTTCAAAAAATCAAATTTTGAAAGAGTTACAAAATTTAAATTTTTATACAGCCCCCCAGTCCTATCAATCATATTTAGTAAAACATTCCTGACACTGTAACGTTTAAAACTAAAAAAAAATCACTCTTCTACGACAAAAATTGGCCGAGTTATGACGTTTTGAAAAATCAAGATTTTGAAGGATTTCGCATACCGTCCCTTAAGCGATCTCTCGATAACGTCATGAAACAATGCAAAATCTTGATTTTTCAAAACGTCATAACTCGGTCAATTTTTGTCGTAGAAGAGTGATTTTTTTTTAGTTTTAAACGTTACAGTGTCAATAATGTTTTACTAAATATGATTGATAGGACTGGGGGGCTGTATAAAAATTTAAATTTCGTAACTCTTTCAAAATTTGATTTTTTGAAAAACATTGAATAGACCCAAAATTCCTTTCGCAATTAGGAGATTTTTTCCTAAATAAACTATATGCTTATCTCTAACGGTTTAGAAATTAGCTATTGGTCCACGATTGGAGTGGACACCCTGTATAATAGATAAAGAAGAAAGTAAAAATTGAAGTGGATCAAGTTCAACCAGTGGCCGGAAGTAGCGCGCTACAAGTAGCGAAACTACTGTAGTAGCTACTTTTTTTAGTAGTTTGTAGTGTAGCGCACTACTTTAAAAAAGAAAAGTAGAGTAGTGAGTAGCGCGATTCAAACAAATAGTAGTTTTTAGCGATTTCTGAAAACTACTTTTAAATTAAAAAAATAAATAAATAAATGAAAAAAAAAATTAAAAAAAAGAGAACAAAGGAAAAAAACAAGGTTTTTCTTGTGGCGAATATTCGCAAAAATTGTAAAAAAATCTAAAAAGGACAAATTTTAGCAAAAAACTTTTTAATCTAAACCACTTTTCGAATTTTTTCGGTCGATCCTCAAGCGGTGTATTCTTGTTATTTATTTATTTTTAAAAAGTAGCGAAGTAGCAACTACATTTCAAAAGTAGTGTAGCTCGCTACATTAAAAAAAAAGTAGTTGTAGCTGTAGTTAACTACATTTATAAGAAAGTAGTTGTAGTTGTAGTTCGCTACGAAAAATATGTAGTTTTTCCAACCACTGAGTTCAACCGTAATGGCTCAAAGCTACACCCAATGACTCTATTTATAAGTGCGAAAAAGTAGTAAAAACATTGTTCAATCCCAATTGCTGCTGCAACCAATGTCATTAACAGTAGTCCGTTTTTATTCACTTTTTACTTTCTATCCCACTTTCCTTTCTCAAAAAGCTTTCAAGAAGATCAGCTCCAGAACTATCATCGTCGTCGACGCTCGAAAGAACTCGAACTGATCCTCCTTCCAGTCAGTCGCGACCGTCACGTTTCAGTTCCTCCTCTTGACCGCCATCTTGTCTAATGATGAATCCGGTATGTTTTATGGCAGAGGAAATGACAGTTTCGCTGAATGGGCGCAGTTGAGCAGTTAATGTCGAAATACTATCTACAGTAATGATTTTTGCACAGAAAGAAACAAGTAAACAAGTTATTAAAATTAAACAATTGTATATTTTATGAAAGTATAATTAGTGTTACATCTGCGTAACACATTTTTCTTTGGCAGTTATCTACTCGGTATCTATTGTAATATTGAAGTGGATGACACATTTTCAAAATAAGAGCCTTATATTAAAAAACTATTTGCATTTATTAAATCTATTTACATTTTTAAAGAAAACTAGGTGACCCGCGCGGAATTCCGCAAAAAAAGAAAAAAAAACTCTAAACTTAAAATTTAATACGACAATTTTTATTGGCTTCATTATCTGCCCGATTAAAATCAAATACCCAAGGCTACTACTAAACTAAATACTAACGTTATCGCAAAACTACCATAGTATTTTGAAACAATAAAAGTTACAATTAAGGTTTACCGAGCTAAGCCTTGGCTTGAAATGTCGCATTTAAAATTGATTTGAGCAACAATGTAACGATTTTGACAGTTGAGCAAAAAATTTAACTTTTTCAAACTTCAATCGCTTTAAGTCGCTTAAACGTGGATTTTCGAGATTCTCGTTACGCGGCGCTAGCGGAGAAACGTTCTAAAGAACGCATTTTTTTTAATCTTTCGAATGAAATCAAAATGGAGACGATACGACAATTATTTCGCTAGATAAAGTCAATTTTGTGCCCAAAAATTGAAGTTCGAATAAAAAACGAACCGACACTTTTTAGAGGGTGGGTCTAATTTTCGTCAATAGCCCGCGGGATAAGCTTCAAAATCATAATTTTTCTTGCAATTCGATAAAGAAATGAGCGAGTTTCGACCGGGTATAGGATTCGACTTAGAGAAATAATATATGGAGATTCTTACACAATTTGGCCAAAAGGTTCTATAGTCGACTTCATGTTAAAATTTTTAACATATCATTCTATAATTCTCACTATTGCCAAAACGGAATGTTTGTCTTCTCGAGGTGGGAAAGATGATTGCCTTAAATCTTCAAGGCTTACCTCTATCAATTAGTGTCATACTTTCTTGTTTCCAAGATTTTTGAGATGTTAAATACACATTAAAACAGGTTCGTCTTTTAGGGGAGTGAGAAGGTTTCATCCCTCTTTTACTTTAGTAA
>JAXGGA010018868.1:0-21210 GCA_038373865.1 Uloborus plumipes | reverse complement strand
ACTCTTACTTCCGAAGATATGAAACATTTCTTAAAAAACGGCAATTTTATTTGAAGGGTTTTTGCTCATAACACGCAGAGTTTTTGATCAAATCTTATCAACACTTCAGGAAAGATGACAAAATACAAGAAAAAGAACATACTAAAACGGTAAATAAAAATATTAAAAATCCGATGAGATATGAACGTTAAAAGAAAATAATTTTTCACGGCGCATGCGCGAACGAAAGAAATTTATAACTACAAAAATATTGTAGCCTGGTTTATACTGCATCTTATAAAAAAGTTCCAGTTGAATATCGTAAAAATTTAAAAAGATATCAGCGATCTAGTGAGCTATAATTCATTCATTCGCAGACAATACATAAATGGCAAGGAGTTCTCAACAAATAGTGTGGTGACAATTGATCATTTTCTTTAATGTTAAATCGTATACAGTTTGAAAATTTATATTCGGCATAGAAGTCACATTTCGCCTTTTCGCCTAAAAAGACCTTATACGTAGGTGGCCAAAAGTATCCGGACACCCCATGAAACGTTGGTTTTGAACGATGACGCAGTAACCTTTAATTTAAAAATAGCTCTTTGTGGACAGACCCTCACTTTTTATGTATAGTCTGCGAATGAATAAAATACAGCTCACTAAATCGCTGATATCTTTTTCAATTTCCATGATATTCCACTGAAACTTTTTTTACAAGATGAAGTATAAATCATGGTACAATATTTTTGTAGTGTTATAAATTTCTATCGTTCGTGCATGCGCCGTGAAAAAATATTTCCTTTTAACGTTCATATCTCATCGGATTTTTAATATTTTTATTTACCGTTTTAGTATTTTCTTTCTCCTGTATTTTATCATTTTTCCTGAAGTTTTGATAAGGTTTGATCAAAAACTCTGCGTGTTATGAGCAAAAACCCTTCAAATAAAATTGCCGTTTTTTAAAAAAATGTTTCATATCTTCGGAAGTAAGAGTGATACGTTCAAAAAATTAGTACAGTAATTATACATATTATGCTAATTAATTACTGAAATTTATAGCTTATTCCGAGCTATTTTCGAAGAGTTATGGTGAAAAAGCGGTTTTCTTTCAACCCCCCTTCTTGTCGTCCCCCAAATGCAAGGGTAATTTAATTTCAACTTGGAAATGTTCGGTGAAGCCTATATTTTGTATGACTAAAGTTAAAGAACAATTGATCACTTATTTCTCGAGCTATATGTAAAAATGTGAATTTTTGAAAGTGTCCGGATACTTTTGGCCACCTAGTGTATAGCGCGAAATTGTACAATAGTTACCATCCCAGTTACCATCAACCGTTGCGAAATTCTCCACTTTTCAAATGATATCGCTTGAATAACTTAACTACTGAAAGATGGTGAGTGAACTGTTAGCGGAAACGGAACACTACATTTTGCAATAGGTAGGATTAGCGAGACCTAGCAAGCAGTCAAGTGTTTACTGCTCGTGGGATCTTACCTATTACAAAACAAAGTAGTTTGTTTCCGGTTCCAGTTCACCCGCCATTCCTCTGTAGTCAAGCTACAGCGATTCTGTAGCATGGTTAACAAACGTGAGGGATTAACCCTCGCGCTGCGCATCCCGCTATTTCCAGGTGCAACGTAGAAGTAGCAAAATTTGCACAATTCGCGATTTTTGAGGAGATATCGTCGGCACCATGGCTAAAATAAGGAATGCGAAAAATCGCGTTTTTCAAGTTCGAATTTTACAAAAAAATTAAATTAAAATGATTCCTTCGAACGATAGTTTCACACTTAAAAATATCCATAAAAATTTTAAAATTGAAAATAACCAAACACGTCAGGTGGGAAAAAATTATGTTCAGTGTTTTGGCTCGCCTGAAAAGTGCCAATTTTCACATTCGTAATTTTAGCATGGTGCCGACGATATATTTAGCCGTTTATTTCACTGCGCAACCCGCTCTTTCCTGGTTCATAGCGTCATTTTAATATTTTCGTGATGTTTAATTGTTTATTTAGTTGTGGATTAATTTGTAGCGTTATTTGTCCGCATTTCTGAGGAATATACAAGAATTTCAATAATCCGACACCCTTTTTCAATGATCTAATTCTATATTAAAAAAACCTCTTTTGAAAAAAAAATGTATATATGCATTTTAACATATATATAGATATGAAATATGTAGTAAAAAAATAACGCAATTTTTGAATACATTATGCTTATAAAAATGCACAGCCAGAGGGTTAACTTTTCATTCAATACAGGTAACAAACTTTTGCAGTGAAGTTGTAAATTGTCAAGCTTCAGAAATGATATAGCTCTTGAAAAATGAGCGCCCCCCCCCCCGGGTTGACAGCAGTTAAATCTAAAAGCAGATAAACATGCTTGTATGCTTCGACATGTAGTATATTACTGGATTTTCTATTATTTTTCAATGCGTGATCAATTTCTATCACCGTCCTCAAACTATAGTCCCATTCAACTGCAATTATTTCGGTTTCAATGATGACGTTGAGGACCTGCGGTGACTCTCTCACCAAACCGCCTTCGACGATGTTCTTCGGTTGATTTGCTCCCTCTTCGCCGCCATCGGTGCCAGCGACATGACATTTGGCAACAAAACTGGCAATTTCTTTCGAAATTTGGCGACGGAAATAGCTGAAAGAATGTCAAGAGCGGACAAGTGTTAATTAACATCTTGATTAACCTCTCTGCCAAGTGAAGTCATACAAAAACTGAGAAAAATAGGTCCCTCATAAATTTTGATTTATTTTTAGTATCCTGTTCGACTCAACTCGATGCGGTTTTGCGAGAAAATGAGGCTCCAGACCGACAGACGCGCAGCTCTCAGTAATATTGATTAATACTAGTAAGTTAGCAATAAATAGCAATATAAATTTGCACTGCAAAGCATCAAAAAAATACACAATACTTGAAAAACTATTTTTGCAGAAAAAAAATGACGAAGACAGTACTTTAACATTTTGACAGATTTAATTTAAAAGGTTAAAAATCAAAAACGAACATTGATAGAATATCTGTGCATTTACGGCAAATAAATGAATGTCACCAATTACTGCCAATAACCACCAGTGGCCCACCAGTGGTTCCTCCAGTGGCAACTTTCCCGCACTGCGGGATTCTCCCAAAACCGAAAAAAAAGTTTTCCTCACCTACCCTAATGTGCATATATCGTCGTCTCGCCTCAGAGCAGTACGACATCAAAGCCTGGAAACAACAGTAAGATACCCCTGCTGTTGTTTTAACACTTTCCAGTCTAAGCCCGAGCGTCACTCGTGGTGCCGTTTTTGGTGAAGATGACTGAGCCCGAGCTCCGCTCGGGGAAAGGATTAAGCTGCTTTAGCTATAAAAGTACAGGCTCTATACGTTTCAATCCTTTTTTAGACATAATAAATGAAAATTTTACTTCCCAAAAAATATAGATGGCAGCAACAAGCAACAAGCAGAATCAACTGCAAGAGACGCTGTAGCGTTGAGGCTAAAACACGAATTAGTGCAAGCTTGCGTTAGACATACCATACAAAGAGCAATTTACCATATAAAACACATTTTGGTAAATTATGTCTATTGGAAAAATAAACCTATAAAAATATTTGTTCAAGATTTGGGTAAGTTTTACTTGCATTGGTGCAAACTTTTACGGTTAAAAATTATATTTTCCTGTGCGGAACTTTTTTTTAAAGTTATTAACATGCATTTTTTGAGAATTTCTTACTAAAAATAAATTTTTGTTTCACTTAAATAGTTCTTTCATCATGAAAGAAAACACCCCCGAAGCATTTAAAAAAATTAAAATTACTAACATAAACCTTTTCCAAGTATTTTTTAAAAAATCACGAAAAAAATCAAAAACCCCCCAGTCTGGAGGGAGACACGAGGTCGAAATAGCTCAGACCTGAACCGAAGGCGGAGCAGCATATGGGTACTACGGGTACTACATCTTTTACCCTCTAAACTCAGGGGTTTCCAACCTTTTTTTACTAATTAAAAAGCTTTGCATTAAAGTTTGAATAGATTTTTAGTTATTATTTGACGTATTCACTATGAGATCGTCACTGTTCTGATTAATTTAATTAAAAATATTTTTTTTTTTCAAAAAAAGGAGGGAAATTGAAAAAACAGATTTTTTTCCGCGGGCCGGAAAAAATCTGCTCGAGGACCGGATCCGGCCCGCGGGCCGTAGTTTGGAGAGCCCTGCTCTAACTGCTCAATTTTCTTGACGAAGGCGCTTTCCAATATGAGTTTTTTTATGTATGGAAAACCAATATGAAATTTATGTACTCGGTTTACACAAATTACGTTAGAAATTACCCTTAACGTGATTAATCTTACAACAAAAAGTTTCAGGAAAAGTTCTAAATGTTCTTTACACCAAAGCAGGGTCGCCCCGAACTAAATTTTTTGGGAGGAGAAAAATTATCAATTTGCCGAATGATAAAATATAACATGCACATTGCACACATGTCGTACACTCATAACATTTAGCGAGAAAAAACATTAGGCATCTTTTAAAAACAATTCTAAAAACTAAAAAGACCAAATAATCTCAATGTTGCAATATTGTCTTCAAATTGCCGAATCGTCAGCAAAATGTGGCTAATACAGAAATTATTGGGAGGTCACAGTGACCTCCCGTGATCTCCCATTGGGGCGCTCCTGCACCAAAGTCGAGCAACAGTACTATTTCTTCCCTATTTTTTTTTTCGAGCAACAAACACTTTCGATGAAACTCTTTCCTTATTAAATTCTAAGGAATCGGTCTTGTAAAATACACTGAAGTGACAAAAGTCATGGGATACCTCTTAATATCGTGTCGGCCTTCCTTTTGCCCGGCGAAGTGCAACAACTCGACGTGGCATGGACTCAACAAGTCGTTGGAAGTCTTCTGCAGGAATATTGAGCCATGCTGTCTCGATAGACGTCCATAATTGTGAAAGCGTTGATGGGGCAGGATTTTGGGCACGAACAGACCTCTCGATGGTGTCCCATAAATGCTCAATGGGATTCATGTCGGGCGATCTAGGTGGCCAAATCATTCGTTGGAATTGTCCAGAATTTTCTTCAAACCAATTGCGAACAGTTGTGGCCCGGTGACAAGGCGCATTGTCATCCATAAAAATCCCATCGTTGTTTGGGTACATGAAGTCCATGAATGGCTGCAAGTGATCTCCAAGTAGCTGCACATAAGCATTTCCAGTCAATGTTCGGTCCAGTCGCACTAGAGGACCAAGTCCATGCCATGAAAAAACAGCCCACACCATTACGGAGCCACCACCAGCTTGAACAGTGCCTTGCTGACAGTTTGGGTCCATGGCTTCGTGGGGTCTGCGCCACACTCGAACCCTACCATCGGCTCTTACCAGCTGAAATCGTGACTCATCGGACCAGGCCACGGTTTTCCATTCATCTAGGGACCAACCGATATGCTCACGTGCCCACGAGAGTCGCTGCAAGCGATGTCGTTCTGTCAGTAAAGGCACTCGAGTCGGTCTTCTGCTGGAATAGCCCAAGAAATCCAAATTTCTCCGCACAGTTCTAGCAGACACGTCCATTGTACGTCCCACATTGATTTCTACGGTGATTTGACGCAGTGTTGCTTGTCTGTTAGAATTTACGACTCTTTGCAGACGTCGCCGGTCTCGATCTTTAAGTGCAGGCGGTCGACCACTGCGCTGTCCATGGTGGGATGTTATGCCTGAAATTTCATACTCTCGGCACACTCTTGACACAGTGGATCTGGGAATGTTGAATTCTCTAACGATTTCCGAAATGGCATGACCCATGCGTCTAGCTCCAACTAACATTCCGCGTTCAAAGTCTGTTAATTCACGTCGTGCGGTCATCATCACGTTAAAACCTCTTCACATGAATAACTTGAACAGAAATGAAAGCTCTGTAAAAGCACTGCGCATTTATACCTGTTCTATGCGATGCTACTGCCATCTGAAAATTTGCATATTGCTATCCCATGACTTTTGTCACTTCAGTGTATCTGGGCGTAAATACTTCTGAAAACTCATTACTGTCATTTAAACGATGCAATTGCCGAAGAAGGTCTTACATGATGTCTTGCGCCTGAAAATCACGGGATGAGCACATTTTGTTATTTCTTCGTTGTCCGTAGAAATTGCGGGATAGGCAACCAGGGGTTTAGTTTAAGTCCCATCAATAACCTGCACATTTTGAAGTCTGTGGTGGTAACAAATTTTAGATATTGGTAAGAACATTGTTTGCAACATATGGGATACGTGATAGTTGTTATTACCGTATGTGTTTGCACGCAATGCAGCTGGATTCAGTTATCTATTTGTGCACTTCATCTATACTAATAATATAAAGTTGAAGAGTTTGCTTGTTTGAAAGCGCTAATCTCAGGAACTACTGGTTCGAATTGAAAAATTCTTTTTGTGTCTAATAGTCCATTTCATCAGGAAAGCTTTAGGCTACATAACATTACGCAAAATGTAAGGAGTTATTACAGTTAAAAAATTCTCATGGTTGAAAGCACGGGCGGATTAGTTCCCACTCTTCTCGAGAGATGGCGCTCATTAAAAGTACTGTTTTGGCAACTGTGTGTAGAGGGTTCTTAACATTAAATAATATTTGATAAGACTAGGCATCTTACTATTTTTTTTTTCCAAATGTTCTTTTATTTTTGCTTTTCCCCTATATTTTTTTACTATATATTTATCATAAGCAAATCCTATCGTGATGTACTTAAAATAGTTTTTTAACAGATTGTTGTCTTATTAACGCGGGTGAAACCACGGGGCACAGCTATGCTCTACTGAAGGTTTTTGAAGTTCCGACTTCTATCCATTATAATACAAAGGAATTGAAGGGCTTGGAGGATCAAGGGGCTAAGTTACATTTTAAAAAATGAACACTCTCTACAATGGTAAGCAATGGGTACGGATACAAATAAAACTTATTACATCAATAAATATATGTCAATAGACCAATTTCCTACGCACACTAACGACAAAACCAGAAAACAAAAAAGCTGCAGCAATTACAAAAATAAAGCTTTGAACTTTAATTACTCGCAATTTCTGTTTTGTCGCTTAACTCCATCTCCCAAGCCCTTCAATTCTCTTTTGTTGAGAGGGCCACGCAGGTAGTTTTACATATGAGAAAAAAATTGAAAAGTAATTGTGTTCACTTGCATGACATTCACTCCGACTCCAACAGCAGCGGTGATCAGCATAATTCGCGCATTTATTTCATAGTCTTGGTTTATAATCCTCTGAGCCGCCATGTACACCAACACTCCGGTCACGACCCAGATCAGAAGGACAGACGTCAGCGCCCCGATAACCTCTGCAAAGTGAGAGGAAAATTACATCTGCTCTGAAACAAATTAAATAAATCACAATGCTTTGCGTGAAAAATGATTAAAGAAGCTTTGTGCTGAAATAGAATTCAAGTTAAAAACCAACGTAAATAAAGCACGAATTAGGTAGAAAGTACAGCAACAGGGCTACAATGGAGCCTCTTCGTCAATGCAAAAAGCTCAGCACACACCACGAAAGCTGAGAGAACTGAGTTGTGAGAGAGCTCAGTTTTTTCACAGCTCAGCTTTCTTGTTGTGTGCTGAGCTTTTTGCATTGACGAAAAGGATCCATTGTAGCCTTAAAATAGCTATTTGCTGTAAGGCTAGAATGGATCCTCTTCATCAGTGCAAAAAGCTAAGCACGCAACATAAACTCAGTTCTCTCACAGCTTTCATGTTGCGTGCTGAGCTTTTTGTATTGATGAAGAGGATCCATTGTAGCCTTTAAATAGCTTTTTGCTGTAAGGCTACAACGGATCCTCTTCATCAGTGCAAAAGCTCATCACGCAACATGAAAGATGTGAGAGAACTGATTTCATGTTGTGTGCTGAGCTTTTTGCACTGATGAAGAAGATCCATTGTAGACTTGAAACAGCTATTTGCTGTACTTTCTACCTAATTTGTGCTTTATTTACGTTGTGTTTTAACTTCAATTACATAATGGTTTGGTTGAAGCTTAACCGTGAGAGATCTCATTTCTTAAGTCAGTGAAAGTGGAAAGTGTTCTTGGGGATGAGTTAATTTGGGTTACTTTGCGTCAATAGCCAAATTAAATGCTGCGACAATAACAGTTCTCCCAGTTTCGCAGGCGTGACCGTTTGGGAATTCAAAGGGATCATCATCTTCCACACAGCAGTAAGTATCCTTTCCTTGAGTTCGGCCACGGAATGAGTGAGGACATGTAGCAACACTTTACTCTTCAAATATCCCCGCAAGAAAAAAAAAATGCTGAGTAGGAGATCCCATTGCACGTTCTGGATTGGGTGATGGAAGCCTTCATTCGACGCCTGGTGGAATGCTTTGAACGCGATGGTGCCAATGGTACGGTGTCATATTTAAAACCAAGTAATCGCATGTACGGTATGGTAAATGGCATACTTTTTCGTTTTCAATGTTTGTTTGAATTACAATTTCAATTTGTTTCAAATTTATATCTCTTTTATATCCTATTATTCATTCTGCGGAACCCTGTACTTGCAATTGCATAAGTGGTCAAAATAAGGTGCAGAGTTTTAAATTTCGAAGAAAAAAATAAGTGAAAAATATGAACTATAAAATTTTATGTGCCACCTACATCCTCCAATTCATATTTAGGAAAATCAGAAGTATAAAGGACAATTAGTGCATAAAAGAATTGACATTAGTACTACCAATATTTATCGGGATATGAAACGCAGCGTTTTGTGATTTTTACCACTCCTTTACAATGTTGTTGTCGTTGTGTCATGTGCATAGTTTTACAAATACGACGCAAAGAGTGGGTGACATTGCCCCGAGAGAGGACTTTTTTCAATAGTGCTCTTTTACTTCGTTTTTTTTTGGGGGGGGGGGAGTGAATATAGCAACTAACGAAGATGTAAAATTATAGCTCTGCATAAAGTGAGTGGGGTTTTTTTTCCAAATACGACAAGAGTTTCTTGTGTATTCTTGTGCATCATAGTACAAAATTTACATTTTTTTAAAATAGTAATGAAAAAAATAAATATTTTGTACTTTACTTCGAGAACAGGTCATTTTTCTGAAAGAGCGATGTATTCCTACATCGCTCTTTCTCTTCTCTTCTCGCATCATTTCCCCTATTCTGCGAGGTAAAATTCTGAACTCTAATATCTTCTCACATTTTGGTCTCAAATATTTCAAACTTTTTGGATTAGTATTATTTTTCAACTGAGAATATTTTCCGAAACACAGGGGGCTCCTTTTTAATTGTCATGACATTATTTTTCGTAGTAGTTCGTCCTTGATGCGTACTTCCAATTGCACAGTTGCTACAATTGCGGTGCAGAGCTAAGGTATCGAAAGTTTCAAAAAGCCGACATCTAACTTCTTATACGGACTCCGGGTCCCCTAACTCACATTTAGGAAAAAAAAAAATCTATTGAAAAATAATTCCAACACAAAATAGTTGAAAGATTTCAGATTAAAACTCGGAGATATTATTACAGTTCAAAGTTTTACAGACCCGTGTTGAAAACGAGTTCAGAACATATTAGTAGATACCTTCAGTTCCCTTTCAGTAGAATGACTATTTCATTCTACTGAAGCCGTAAGCAAATTTATTTTCCCCCAATCTGTGTTATTGACAGCGAGTGTAACACGGTGTAAGTCACAAAACGCTGCGTTTCATATCTTGGAGGAATATTGGTCCTTAAGTCAATAAGAATAAAGGTCCTAAAGTCAACCTTTTGATGTTTGAATTGTTCTTTTTTTTTTTATTTTATGCTCTTGATTTCCCCGAACATAAGTCAGGGGACCTAGAATACGTACAAAAAGTTACATTTCGTCTTTTTTTTCTTTTTCGCTTCAAACATTTCTTGTCTAAAATTATCATGTAAAACGTATATATAAACTATTTTACCCCCCCCCCTCCCCCTCTTTTAACATCTTAACTTTGCATGTCGGAATTTCATTGCACACAGTACTTCTAGGACTGACGTTTGGAAAGTACACTGCAAAAAATAAATTATTTTTATAGTATAAAACTGTAAAATTGCTAATTTTACAGTAATAAACTAAAATTGCTAATTTCACCGTTTATTACCATGCATTTTACAGTTTTAAACTGGAACCTCTGCTGTCAGTATTATAGTTGTTTTTGCAGTATAATACAGCTGAAGTTTAAGGCAAGAAACTCTAAAATTGCTAGTTTTACAGTTTATTACTGTGCGTTTTACAGTTTTAAATTAGAACCTCTGCTGTCAGTATTATACTGTAAAAACAACAGCTATTTTTTTGCAGTGTAGAGGTCTTGCACGTTAAACGAGGATACGTTGTATATATGTGAGTGGGAAAGTCCGAAATCTGATATATGTCGACCTTAGACGATAAATAGCAGCTTTCATATCGTCGATACAAACCATCGTCTAGTTTTAACTAGTAAGACATCTGAACACGGGAATAACAACAAGATACCCTACTGTTGCTCCAAAGCTACGACATACCAGAGACACCGGCTTAAGACCGAATATTTCCGGTGAATCACCAGTGAAAGTCGACATTCTCCTATTCCGGTCTTTCACTGTAACATTTACACGCAATAGTTCCAGTAAAAACTGGGATGTTAAAATTTATGTAATCAATTCACCAGCCATGCGTGGAGGATATTTTTAAGGATAAATGCCATCGACCGGCTATCACATATTTTGAATCTTATCGATCTGAAGAGCTTGTGTCATCCACTTTGGGACGGAGTTCGTTCAAGGGCGGTCAAAAATCTCACTTAAATGCCAACTGCAAAGAAAAAGTTGGGTTCTGCTAAATACTCCAGCTGAAATCCCAATTTAATACATGTCTCAAAAATTATGGTCCTATTGTAATATATCCTCTAATTATTTATAATCGAAAGGTATTATCGAAGATATCAGACAGAAATTCAACGCATTGACTATTGATTCGATTATTTTTTAAACGGGTGGCAATCTTTTTTTCATGAATAAAAATGAAAAGTGTTGCATTTTTTGGCGAAATTCAGAACTAAAACATGTATGGATTCCTAATGCATATTGGACAGACTCAATAAATAGAATGTAAATGCACGAATAAAGCGAATAAACACTTTTTTCTTTACGAGGTTTTTGCAAAACTGAGCGGAAATAGTTCTATTTCACTTTTCTTAAATAGAATGTAGGTAAATGTGGGGCCAATAGATGTAGGTACTTATACACAGAAGTGTCAATCACGGTTACAGTGTCACGAGTTCAATGACTTTTTCATTCCTCAAAAAATTCCATCATTCATGTGTATCTATGTACGGACATACACAATGGTTTCATACCTTTATACAGAGGTGTCGGTAACAGTGTTGAGAGTTTGTTTTTTCCCATCTTATAAAATTACCCCCCCCCCCCCCCCCCAAACACGCGCCTGAAGAATTTTTCCGCTTCAAAAAATATCTTAACCCTTTAACGCAGAACTATTATCAACGTATTTTTCAAACTTTGCTCATTCTTCTGTATCAATTTTCGTCAAAGCAAGGGGAAAATATTATATTTAGCATTTTAATAATATTCTAGTTATGTAATACATCATAGGAAAACAGTGTCCCTTTCTGCATAAAAGGTAAAATATTCATGGGGAATTGGTGTTTTGTTCTGTTGAACACCGGACTCCTATTTCAGCTTCAAAGGGTTAAAACTACAAGCACTCTAGAACTCGAAGTACTTCAATATGATTATTGTTGATGTCTTTTGCCAGCCACGCTGACAATTTGGGGTGCGCTGCTTCACATTTCCTACTGTATCGTCATTTGGTGTGAATTCCGTCTTCCACAGTACACACATAGGCATAAGCGTAGCGTCGGGGGGGGGGGGGCACAGGGGGGCACGTGCCCCCCCAACTTGTTGGACACTTGTTCTTTAGAACCTGAAATTTTATGAAATCAGAAGGAAATTAATCGTCGGAATATCATTTGCAGTTATTTTCCTTTATTTTATCTTTGAATTATTACCCACATGTATGTGGGTGAAGGGAGGGGGGGGGGGGCACGGAGGAATTCCGGTTCTTCGTCGAAATTTTCAGTGTTTGGCACCAAATTTTTCCCGAAATTGGGGGACGAAAATCATCAGAAGAATTATTTTCATTTATGAGCTAAAACTATTGTCTGAAAGATTTTTTCTTTTGCCTAAAACAGTTCTTAGGATGCTAGTATTGTTTAATGTAAGGCCTCTGGGGATGTTTCGCCCCCTCCCCCGTCCAATTTCTGGGGGTCACATTTTATTGTGACCTATTCCAAGTGTGTGGCATTACTAAAATAATAATTTAGAGAATTATAAAAGCTTAAAATCATACTATTTTGTTTTCTTCTTTTCAAGGCATATTTTTTTAGTTCGATGTAACTACTAACTATGCTAAAAAATAATTTTAATTTGAAAATATTATTTTCACGAAATCTGGCTCATTGTAAGAGGGAGAGGGAAAAAAGGAGAGAGAGAGAGAGAGATGAAAAAAAGATGTATGATCCCTTTCTTTTATCTCACTGCCATGTAATGCAATGAAAAAAAAAAAAAAAACAATTTATTCAACTATGGGATTTCTGTATAGAATTTAATTATCTTTCTTCACAAATCAAAAATTTAAATTTTTTATTTGTTCCTTTCAAGCATTTGTCATTCATAATCATACCAGAAAAAAATTAAGTGCTAAATGCATGAAAGTAGCAAGAAAAGTCTTACAGTGCATAATGCAACAAAATACACCATTTATTCTTGTCTAAAAACTACTTTGCATTACGTAATTTGTGTAGAAGTAGATAATCTGAATGCATAAGTCTTGTCTCAAATTGATTTATAAACTTCTTACTTAAATACTATGGCAAGTAAAATATTTAGGCTTATATTTAGAATCGTTTTCGGAAGTTTTTTTTTTTTTTTTTCTGAACTCATTTTCGAATCGTTTCAAGTTGTATCATTGTAATATGACAATTTTCCTAGCAGATAATTTGCAAAAATGTAATACATATAATTATTTTAACTAATATATTGCTGTATTCTTTTTTTAAAAGCAAACAATTTAAATTTATATAATTGTTTACTATTATTTTGCTTTAATTCTGTTTTTATAATTTTAATGAGTGCGTTTTGAATGACAATTTTTCCCCTGTCTCTCTTTTTTTTTTTTGAGTAAGTGATATATTTCTTGATTTCTTCCCATATTGGATATCGAGCTTGGTCACTAGGGTCAAAGGTAGTGTTCCTAACCGCTAGATCACATGGGATTGTTAGTATAAAAATAACTTTATGAAATGCCTCATTTCAGAAATTTTTTATGTCTAGTATTTTTCTCTCCTCTCACTCCTCTCTCATGCTTCAATTACTAATCGATTATCGTCAACGATTTGTCTTAACGCAAACCGATCTTATTTAGATCGAAGGGTTAACTAACTACACAGGCCAAAAAAAAAAAAACCTTTTTGAAAACTTTTTTAATTTTAATAGCTGATCTTGATAGATTTTTATGTGCTGAATCCAAATCTGCTTGTAGTTTTTATGTATCACCCTTAGTTTCCAAGCAAAATGTATTTTATTATATAGTCTAATACCCATTTACAGTATATAGGGAAATCAATGAAACACTGTAGAATCGTAAAAATGGTTTGTATTTACAGTAAAATACTTGGAATAGATTTTTTATGTGATGATACAAGGTTCACTTGTCAACTGGAATTGCTTTATATTTTCTTTCCCTTTTTTCCTTGAAGCTTCTTGTGTAGCTTTTCCTGCGATGAATAGCTTGCTGAATTTTCCGGTGAAGTGACCAACAGTAATCCCCCATCATGTTGTAGCATGTGTGTGGCAGTGCTGCCAACATCATCTTTGTTCATTAGACCTATTTTTTCATGTTATCTTAACTATGAAAAAGCTGTTAAATTCTAAAAATGTTTCTTTATTTCATGAATGTAACTATAAAATGTAAATAAATGGTGGGTGATACAACTTTTTAAGCATCATATTTGGATTCAGCAACCTAAACAACATAAGAATAAGGTATTTTCATTAAAAAAGTTTTTTCATCGTTGACCTGTGCTATTAAAGGGTGTTTGTTTGCCTCTTTTTTCTCATATTTTTGTCATCTGAATTACTTCATATAAGGCCTAAAAATGCTAAATTTTGTATCTATTTTTTAAAATTTCTCCCGGGGGAGAATCCCCCGGACCCCCGTGATATTGGAAATATTCTACTCTACACTCCACTTAAAAAAGGGGTAATTGCATCATTCTTCTGATATCCATCCCACTACTAGGTCAATTAAGAAAAAGACAGCGCGGGCATCAAAAAGAGAGAAAAGGCATATGGGGGGGGGGGGGTTCCGCGAAAAAGACACACTAAGTAAACAAATGGTCGGTTTTTCTACCCCAATTTTCTTAAAAACAAAAAGGGCTTGATGGGGGGACGTAACGGGGCTACGGGCCTAGTTGAATCTAAATCCGCCCTGGTTAGTAAGGGGAAAAAAATGGATTAATGGCGCGTGCAATTCATTGGAAAAGTAAGAACGAATTTTCCTCCAACGAATAATCTAAGGGGGAAAGGGGGGGCGCAAAATCTTTTTGGAGTGTAGGCGGAGCAAAGGCTCCGCCTACACTCCAAAAATTCTAGACCTGTGCCCCCCCAAAACTTTTGGTCACGCTACGCCTATGCACATAGGGACTCGTTTATAAGGTAGGCAACCTTTCGCAGGATATCAACATATTCACGCACAGAAAGAACAAGGACAGGAGAAAGAAAGTACATCCATGCCCGAGCCGGGACCCTCCATCCGAGTCAGACTACTCTGAGTACTGGACAAGGTGGCCGGCACTTCAAATGACTCGAGGAGAATATTAAAGTATTACCTGCACGGTACCAGCCGAAGCTCATGCGCTTAGTTGCAGGTCTCGAGGCAACCCAAATGGCCATCAAACTTATCATGAAACTGGCAAAATCTGTCAAGAGATGAGCAGCGTCTGTAGCGATGGCCAAGCTGTTTGCCATGATACCTCCTGCGAAGAGAGTTCATGATCAATTCCAATTTCTTGTGTCCAAGTAGGAATGGGTTTCAACTCTTCAGTGCATATTTTGCTGAGACAGCAAGTTTATTTTCTTGATTAATGAAAATTGAAAGCAGATATAGGTAATTAATTCTTGGAAGTGCTTCGACATTTACACACCATTAAAAAAATGCCGAAGTCTCTCACAGAAAATTCTATTGTAAATTTTGGCTCTTGATCGTATGGTAAAAAGTGGTAGTTTGAGAAATATGAAAAAATACTATTTATAAACTAACAATGTATGTATAAATAGTAAATACCCGTATTTATAGGGAGCTTACATATTTGATCCCCTCAGAAATTGCAAAACATTATTTAGGATCAAAGTTATGACAACCATTCAAGAATTTCTAACACCATCACAACTTCAGGTATTTTGCGGTATTAACGTATAACGTATTTTGCGAGTTCGCAAAATAGGTCATTAAAAATACTATTTATAAAATAAAAGTGTATTTATTAGTGGCGAATACAGGATTTATTAGAAGCTTATACGTAATTTATCTCCTCAGAAATAAATGTCTGTACCTTGTAAAAGGGGAGGGGGGAACAAAAAGGAAGGTGCGTAGCTAGACCCCACTCGGAGCCTACTTGAAAAATTAGAATCTTCTACGGCTTGCCGTTTTCGAGTTATACACTGTATATACGCACATACAGACGGCATGGGAAAAATCGTGATAAATAACTCGGAGATGGACAAAATGGGTGTTTCGGCTGTTTGTATGCTTATAGGTACATATGCACGTGCTGTCGGGTCGAAAAACTACTCAGCATTCATTCGGGGGTGAGCAAAATAGAAATTTAGACCGAATGTAAGTAAAAAATTACAATACTTAATTTGCTCTTTAAAAGGAAGAAAAAAAAACGAGTGTTGGAAAATTGACTGAATTGGACGTACACATAATGAATGCACTTACCAACAGCTTCTCCAATCATGAAAAGCAGACAAAGAATGCTGGCCATGACGAGACGCCGGCGTGCCACCCTGTCAATGCCAATTTCCTTTTCGTCGTGGCAGTGAGAGTCCGACTGCCAATAAGAGAAAATACAAAATAGAAATTTTCGATTTTTTAATTTTAGTTTTACATGATAGAACAACATACACGATTGTCATCAGTGAAAAAAAAAAGCAATACGACAAGCTGGTTTTAGGAATCCGTTGCCATGACAGCAAGCCGAATCATCGGCTTCCGTCACCATTCTAGAATGCTGGATGTCGACGGCTCCAGTTTTCTGGCAGCAATTTCATTGGCTCTTTATCAATTGTGAGTGAACACTGTCACGTGAATTTCGGGCGGAGCTACTGTGAATGCTCGAAAATTTTCCCCTCCGTCCATCACGTCCGACGGTCATAATGTGAATAGCCCTTAACCCTTCACTACATGGTGCGCCTGATCTGGCACAAACCAAATAAACCCTCATATATTCCTATGATTTTTAAATGCAATTAAACTGAGCTTTGTGCCCCTTCTGGAACATTGCTATCACAGTTTAGTGTGATTTTTATGCACTAGTTAGTTGCACTAGTCTAGATATTACAGTTCCTGCTTTTGAAAAATAGAATGTCTGCATTAAAGTAAGAAGGGTGCTTAATAATTATTTCCTTTGTTCTAAAAATGTTTAGATATAAAAGCTGTACTTAGTGGTAAAAATTGTTTGTTCCACTTATGGCACAAAACACATTGTAGATTATTACACTTATCGGTATATGCTTATACTAAGTGCTTTGGGCCATACGTGGAACAAACAGTTAAAACATTTTTGGCACAAATTTTTAAGAATAATTTTTTTCTTCATTTTTCCTGAACCTCAGGGCTATTTAAAAGGTAACATAATTTTTTTCATGAAAATATAAAAAATCGTGCAGTGAAGGGTTAAGGCTTCGCCCGTGAGTTGCCGAGAAAAGGTAGAAGACGTCAACTACTGCCTCGCTAAAAATTTGAGTATGGTTTTCGCTGCAAAAACAATCGACGCTGGCAGGTTATTGGCCCTTTGACGAATCCAATCTCCACAGTGAATTAATAGAATTGAACTAATTGATAACGGAAGGAAAAACAACTCCGCAATGACATAGCTGCAATACATATTTTGTGGCTGGAATGCTAAAAGGAGAGGTATTTGACGTCACTGGTTTCGTTTTCAAGCTGTGCTTTTTTTGTGCGTGAGTTTTTAAAAATTCATCAAAAATCAATCATTGCGTTTTAAAATTCGGTGATGGTGAATTTTTATGTTTTGTAAGTGTCTTAACAATATCTAGTAGTCAAAGTAGGAATATTTAATAGCTTGAAACTTCCCTACTGCATTCTCAAAAAAGGCAACTTCACGGTAATAGACGTTCCAGTTTTTCACAAAACAGCTTGCAAAGACAAATTAAATCCTAGTTATATTTCTCGAACTTGATGGAGAACATGGTACTTACTTCTTTATAATGCAGTTAAATTTTGATTAAAGATTTTCAGAAAAAATACTTGTTTTTACAAAGTCAAAACATTTCGAAAAATGAAGTTTCCTCGAAAGTTCTTTCGTAGCAAAGATTTTCGGATTCAGCCGGGTAAAGCGTTCTTCACATTACAACCGATTCGGCCGGCCGAACCGATTTTTTTAAATGCGAAACTGGTTTTTGGAATCCGTTACCATGACAGCATGCAGAATCATCGGCTTCCATCAACGTTCTAGAATGCTGGATGTCGTCGGCGCTGATAGCCTACCGGTTTTTCGATCGCGACTTCATTGGCTCTCGCCAGGTGCACGCTCTTTTTCAGTTGTGGGGGGGGGGAATACTGTCACGTGACTTTCGGGTGGAGCTAGCGCGAATGCTCGAAACTTTTCACCTCCGTCCGTCACGACCGAAAAACCACTTCGTTCGGATGGAACGGTCGTAATATGAATAGCCCTGTTGATTAAGGGAATGTGGGGCAAAGATGAAAAATTAAGATAATATATGTGTCGAAATGAAAAAATGGAAATTTGTTATAAAAATCAGTCTACATAAAGAAGGAATAATGTATTTTGTAATACAACTACCGTTGAAATGTGTTTTTCCATTTTTGGCGGTTATTTTGCACGTTCAAAAATTGTGGAAATTTAGCAAATCCAAAAAAAATATCGGGCAAAAAGTGAAAAATGCAATACAATTGTGATGAAACATTTTCTAGTTGGTGATTAACAGTAGATTTTATCAACTGAATGCGTAAATAAACGAATGAATGAATTTTGAACAAAAAAATAAACGAAAAAATAAATTAATTAATGTAAGCAAAATACAAATGAGTGAAGAAAATACAGAATGAATAATAAAATAAGAGAATTAGTAAGTAAAAAAATGAATAAATTAATAAATGAAGAAACACGTACGTGATTTAGTAAATAAATGTCTAAATCTGAGAGCAAATGAAACGATCAATTTCACTTTGCCCGCGTACACTTCAGAAATTAAATTGAACATTTAAAATCAAAACATGCTTAATGTAAATTAATGAGGACTACACTGGACATTAGTAGAACTCCAGTTTTAGTTATATGATAATTACGGAAAGTTTATAATTTTATAATAGCAAGACATATTTTTGAAAAATACAAGAATATTTTAATACGTATATTACATTTTGAAAATTACTTGTATATTTTTTCGTTGATCTTTGGAACTCTATTTTTTGACAGGAATCAACTGCATGTCTAGCAACTCAGTTAAAACATTGCTAGATAGGTGGCGCTGCAAAATGAAAATATTTAACCATTTCACTTTGAACCTCTATTTCTCTTTGCCCCACATTTCCTTTTTTATTTTTCCGGACTCTTTTATATTTTACTGTCACCGTATCCTGGAAGTCATTGAAGTAAATAGCTAGCAGGACAGTAATTGAACTTTCTATCGCAAAACTGGTAAACGTTTTGCAACTTTTGCCGTAACTAATCACGACAGAAATGCAGTAGCGGATTTGGAGGGGGGGGGGGACTCGAGCCCCTCCCAAAAGGATTAAAATGATTTATATTTAATGTTTAATTGTTTTTTAATTTCTCCATAACAAAATAAAAACTTTTGAACTATTTCTTTAAAAAAACCTCATGCACAGCATATTTGGATAACATCTTTTCTTCTATGGGAATAATATGGCAATCAGGGGTAAAGGGGAAAAAGGTAGGAATATATATATATATATATATATATATATATATACCTATTCATTCATTAATTCATCTGTGATGGAGAAAAAGTGTCGATTTCGTTTGATAACTTTTTATTTTAAATCATATTAACCGTGTTTCTAAGTAATTACTAATATTTAATACCTTGACACATATTTTAATAGTTGATGGATTTAAAATGTTGAACATGAGTTTTTCCTCCATATATTCGAAGTAAATTAGTACGTGTATGTAATATTTCTGTACTTTAAAGTAGATTGATTGACTTTAATTTTTTATTTTATTTATTTATTTTTTTGAAACATTGTAACCCTTTATGCCCCGACGGCACTCAGAAGTCCCGGTTATATTAATTTATTATTATGAATCCTAAATGGCTGTAATCATGCTGAAGCTTTTAAGTACCAGTCCTTACACTGTGTTGAGAGGCCGACAGATGGTACCTGCGATCGGAAACCGTTTTCTTGGGGTCCCTATGGCGTAGGGGGTCTTAGACCCCCAAAATTTTCAAAAAAAATTTACTCGATAAATATCTTTTTTGATGTATTTTCAACTAAAAAAAATTAGATAAAATCTCAAATTAATTTGGGACATAAAGGGTTAAAGAAAGTTTTTGAGAATTTATTTTATTAAAAATAATATATAAGAGGGGAGCACTTTTTCCTTTTCTGGGCCTATTCCCAAAAACAGAGACGACTTTTTTTCTTTTCCCGAGAAGGAAAAGTAACTTACAAAGATGCTCTCGGTCCTGCCCTTGGGGGAGGCGGTGGACTGGGCGGCGCCGTTGTTGCAGCACTCTTCCGCGGCATTCCCGTGGCAGCAATAGATGATGGAATTGTCCCGAGACACCAGCGACTCGTACGTGCCAGAGTGGTGGTCGCTCAGAGTCCTGCCAAACAGTCAACACACTGTCATACTTCATTGGCAGAAGGTTACAAAGCTTGTCGTTTATAAGGGAGGGGCGATCGCCCTCCCTTGGGCAAAGGGCGGATCTAGAAATATTCCAAGGGAGGGGCGATTGATTGTTTTTTCTTAGTTGTCCATTTTTTTTCGCCATGCATCCTCGTTAACACGTGTTGATTACAAATTTTCTGGTGTTCCATTTCGGAAAATTTCCAGATCAGAACCCCGAAACCCCACACCCTTTCCCTTAATAGCATCAAAAAAACTAAAATTGCCTTTTTGGAACTTCAAAATCTAAAAACTACTGAAGAAGAATCCCTCAAGGAAGGGGCGATCGCCCCGATCGCCAGTCCTTTGTATCCGCTCTTGTCTTTGAGGAACTTTTAATGGTAGTGTTTCGCCATTGACGTTTTAAAAGTGCAATTTTTCTTGAAGTTGGGGCAAGGAGCTTTGACTCTCTCCCCCGGAAGTATTTCGAAATTGAAATCCGAAACTTTTGCAATCAATTATTTGTCAACCAATTTGGATAGTAAAAAGTAGCAAAGATCAATCGCCCCTCCTGTGAAAACTTTCTGAATCTGCCCTTGTCGTTCACACCTTAGAAACCTGTTTTTGAAGGCTCAAAAAATTGATTTTTTTAGGGCTTAAATATGTTTCTTATATGTCTAAGAATGTGAAGTTATATAGGCTATGCAATATGCAACTTCCAGTTCGATTAATCCTATTTCAGGCTGACGAGTGGCAATAAGCGCAAAACTGCAGTCCTTGGACGGAATAACCGAGTTAGCGGCATATTGCATGTTTTTGCTTTAGCCCTGGCTTAAAGGCGGTAACTTGCTGCTTTATACGTATAGGCTAATTCGAAATATTCCCAGAGATACAGCACTGAATATCGAGCAGGTTATACGGAAGCTTGAGCTTCTTTCGGACAATTCCAAACTACCTGAAAAAGTTCGACGATCGTTCCAAACAATAATTTGAATTCGTGGACGTTCTATATAATTTTGCTTTTTTTTTTTTTTTTTTGGACCAAAAACTTTTAAGTCCGTTTTCTCGAGATTTCGTTTTTACAATTTTTTGACCAAT
>JAXGGA010018867.1:0-21211 GCA_038373865.1 Uloborus plumipes | reverse complement strand
AAGCAAGGTATTTCCATTTATTAACATCATCCAACTATTTTGTTAAGAGAACTGTTTTTTGAATTTACCACGAGGCTCACCACCGAACTCTACGTCATGTTATTGTAATATATTGCTGAAAAGTCTTAACATGCTTTATCTTGATTCAAAAATTCACAATACGCTGATCAGCATGCTATTTTAATATATTATTGATCTTGTAATTCAAATTGGCCATAATTACAAAAAAAACGCAATGTACATGTGAAACTGTTAAAATTATATTAAATATCATTTATCCCAGAATTACTTATCAGGCTATTTTCTATGTGTATTTTAATTTTTGGAGCAAATTTTCTCTTTTTAGCAGATATGATCAAATCATCTTTTCCCACTATAGCTTCTTTTGCATATAATACAACCACTTATAGCATCAACCACCTGTTCTACATGCTCCAATATCTTCTAGCATATTGGTATCACAACTTTACCATTACCACCCACTTTAGCATTGTCTAAATTACTTACAAATTCTTGATGACGCTGCTTAAATACATCTTTTGGTTTCTTTGCATTTTTTTGTAAGTCTCTCCAAGTTCATATAGATTCATAAGTTTCTTCACATAATTTAGAAAAGATTTGGTGGGAATGCGTGCCTTTTCCCAGAAGATGATACATTCTCGAATAGCAAGATTTGCACTTTTCCTAGTAGTTAATTTGACTTCTCTAATGTTATAAAATAAAACAGAGAGAACTTGCCCGTGAGAGGGAAGTTTCGTTCCCATTATTTGATGTTTTACATCTCCAATTAGAAATATCGTTTTTTTCGTACTACGCAATTCCACTGCCATCTTTCGTTTCTTGTAGAAGTACCATACTGAATCTGACCGGTGTGAATTCATACTGACGCTTCGTTTGACAATTCGCACATTGCTACGGATAAGCTCCCAGCCATCTGTTTTTCTGTTTTGATTTGTTTTGTCTGTACCATTTACAGCTGTTTTGAGCTGCGCAACAGTCATTCGACAGCACTTACTTGCTTAATATACAAGTTACACGTGCTACTCACATGTTTACGCGCAAGTCGACACGGGTTACCGAAGTTCAAATTGCATGAAACTTATTTGCAACGATTTTGATATTAAAGGGAAAAAATAACACGCAATGCGTTAGAAAAAAAAAGCAACGCTGTATTTTTTTTCTGAGACTTATGAACTTTAAATTTCGAATACCTTCCTCCTCCCCTTTTTCTCGATTCGGCTCAATTCACAAGTACTAGTTTACACTTTCAAGCACAAGTCGGCATAATTTGTAATTTTTGAAATTACAATAAACACTTTCGACAATCATATTGATATTAAACAAACATTTATTCAAATTTTTTAAAGAAATTAGGTCCCCAGCACGAGGCTTAAAATTTTTATATTTCTTTCAAAATTTTAATTTTTTCTATTTATTAATTGCATCATTTATGAACTTTAAATTGCAGATACACTGAAAGAAAATAGCAAGTTCCAAAATCACTAAGAACATATTCTCAAATCAGCATTTGCAGATGAATAATTAAAAAAAATGTATTTAAAATGGAAAAATTTTACTTAAAACTTGAAAAAAAAACCGTAATTTTGAGTAAGTTGCGGGAGAATTAAATATAAAATGAGAGAAAAAACTTACATTTAGCTCTACTTATATACTTTGTGCTTCATATTTTTCATCTTGATCATTTCTTAAAATTTCTTTCATTTTTTACAAAATACATAGAAAAAAAGCTATTTTTTGAAGAAAATTATGAATTTTAAGCCTCGTGTGGGGTGCCTAAATATTTTTTAATTTGGATAAATGATTTTTTGGGACATGTTGGGATCTAGTAGAAGTGTTTTATCAACATGAAATTTTGAATTTCCAAAAAAAATTTTTTTCGATTTGGCCCAGTGAAAAAGTGCTAATTCCCACTTTCGGACGCAAGTCGGCACGGGTTACCGTTGTTCAAATTGCATGAAACTTTTTTTACAATTGTTTTGATGTAAAAGGAAAATATATATATATATATATATATATATATATATATATATATATATATATATATATATATATATATATATATATATATATATATATATATATATATATATATATACATATATACGGGTCATTTTCACCATATGCTTACATTTCAGAAACGTTTTTCATCACGTCATTTTTTTAACGTGCTATTTTCTTTTAGAATCACTAACAGATGTTTTGTCACATATTTTAGGTGTGTGAAAAAGTAATTGGTTGTACACTTTGATGCATAATTAAGTGTTCAAATACTGTTGTAAAACTTTAAGTTGCAAGGAAAATTGTCGTCCGTTATCATACAAAATCAATATGAAATCTCACTTTTAAACCATATTATAGCTCCTAGAACCAACTTCCATTGCATCCCTGAAGCTTAAAACGATGTTTGTAATCAATAAAGTCTTGATCAAAAACTGTATGGTAACGGACTTGACATTTGGTAACGGATTTGACCAGTAACGAACTTGACATTTCAACCAAAATGGCAAATTATAGCTAGGTTGTCAAATTTAAAAATTGAACAACAATATGCATTTTCTTAGAGTTGTATAACAAACAATATTCCGGGGTAAAAGTTGAGAAAAAGTAAAAATTAATGCTAAAATCTTTGGTAACAGACTTGACAAAGAATAAAAATACGCACCTGGAAGAAATCTTGTGCGAAACGCCACGGCAATACTTCTCGACTTAGGAAAACAAAATGATATGAAATAGTTACGCTACTAGTTTGTTAAGTTAACTGAATACGTGTTATCATCTTTTGACTGCAATAAATACCTTTTTTAGCTAAAATAATCTTAGGGTAACGGACTTGACAAGAACTGCCGGACAAAATATATTCATACATTTCTTAATGAAAAAAAATTACTATTGTCAATATTTCTTAGGAATATCATACCTTAATAGTCAATATATAAAAATAATTTGTTGTGTATACTTTTTTATACAATTAAGTATGTAAAAAAATAGTTGAACTTGCGAAAGTTGGAAATGAACAAGCGTTTTTGCCTTGATTTTCATTTTTAAAGACTCATATAAAAATTAATAAATAAATTTCAATAATTTTTTGAGTGATAGAATTTTTTTTGAGGTATTTCTTGCAGAAAATAATTGTTCGCATTGAACTTAAAACATAAGTTATGCTTCAAAATCGTCTTTTTAATCTCCGGACAGCAAATGTAAGCAAATTTTGAAAATGACCTATTTATATATATATACTTATAAATATATATATGTATGTATGTATATATAAATATATACATACTTATACTATAATATATATTAAATTATATTTATTGTTAATTATAGTTTATATTAATTATATTATAAACTATAATTATTTGCTGTTGTATATATATATATTTATATATATATATACATATATATATATATATATATATATATATATATATATATATATATATATATATATATATTATATATATATATATATATATTATATATATATATATATATATATATATATATATATATATATATATATATATATATATTTACCCGTACAACGTCGTAAGACTAATTGAAATAGTAATCCATAATAACATTGAATTTTATATCGCAGAAAAAACAAAAGATTAAATAGCGAGAAATTTAGTTGCTAAGAGTTGTTATTAAAAATTAAATGTGTCTAGACTATCTTTGTAAGTCTATAACTTCTGTGTAGCAAACCTTAAATCTTAGAAAGAGTTTGAGAAATGCTTCAGGACACTCCAGAGTAAATTTAGCTTATTTTCAGACTGTTGAAACCAACTTGCTTAAATTGGACAAACCATCCCTGTGGATGGTATGTAGCAGTAAATTTATGGTCGTATGAGTTTGATATTAAAAAGTCCGGCGTTGAGGTACTGGGCTGTAAAATTTCGTTTAAAGCCGTTGAGACTCATTTTTAAGATGATTTCCTTGGTGGTTTAAAGGAACATTTAAAATGATTTGCACACAGTTTAAAATGTTTTTCTGCCTTATCCTTATGGATTTTTTAAATATGACATTAGCAAAAGTTTTGTTTAAAAAATAATTTCCTTTTCCTTGTTTTTTTATCTTTACAAATTATATCCACTACTTAAAAAATTAGCAGACATTGAAAATTGGAATAGTGTAGCCATTAGCAAACTTATTTCGACAACTATCTTTATATCATGTAATTCCCACTAAAAATTGTTTTGTTCCATAAAACAAAATAATTTTAATAATTGTAGCATTGGCATTAGCAATTTATTGGCGTTGAATTTTTTTGCAGATGTACCTGCGCGAGGAATGTTTTTACTCTTTGTGTGCGTTAACCAATATTAGGGAAATATCTGTCCACAATGCTGCCGCAAAACAACGGATTTAGAAAATAAAATTACTTACGTAAAATTTAACAATTTCCCAATTTGTGTGGACAAAATTGTCAATTTCTCAATAACCTAAATATGCTCGCAAAAACAGAACCAAGGGCGAAAATTAAAACTAATTTTACCTATTAATGCCTGACATTTTTTTCCAAATATTTTTTTATACTGGTTACAAACAGTGTTTAATGAACAGGAAAAATAATAAAAAAAAATTATGTGAAAAATAATTTTTTTATTAAGGAAAGAAAACCCGTCCCTTAAAAGTTACGATAGACCCCAGAGGGTGCATAATTTTTTTACTAAACCTTTTTTTCTGCCTACGATATAATATTTAAAAAGACATTTTATAAGAAGAAATAAAATCAGCAATTAACATAAACTGGGAAGCTGGGAATAACTTTGAAAACTTTGCTTTTTTTTTCTTGAGATTGTGAACGATGCAATGTTTGATAAAAGTCATATTAAAACTGCTACAGAACACACTTTACAATGAAAAATGATCAAAAAAGCTTTGTGCTGAACTATAATTGAAGTTAAAAATCAACGTAAATAAAGCACAAATAAGGTAGAAAGTCCAGCAAATAGCTATTTCAAGGCTACAATGGAGCCCTTTCCTCAGTGCAAGAAGCTCAGCAAACAACATGAAAGCTGTAAGAGAACTGAGCGCGATACAGATACAGATCGTGGGGTTCATTCGGTACAGAGCGTGAGCTCTTTTGCCGGGTATGAAAGTGGGGTGATTCGAAAGGTTCTGACTTTGTAGGTATAAAGGGGGGGGGGGGAGAAAATCAAAAAAGGGAGTCTTTTCAGGGCCATACACTGTACAATATTTACAAGATAGAAAAATACATTTGAAAGAGACTATTTACAGGAACAATGAAAGAGAATATTTACAGAATTTACAAGAGTCAACCATAATAGGTGAAAATGAGGCTGAATTGGTGGGCCAATCCACCGATCAGCGAGCTGTACCACAAGGGTAACAGTTATCGAACGATGCCGATCGTCTGCTGATTAACAGCAGGAATAGAAGTAGAGCCATTTATGGCTTGCCTATTTTTCTTTTTTCTTAAGAATTTTTGAGTGAGATACATAGTATCTTGTGGAAATCCTTTGTTTCCAGTGTTAAAAGTATAATAGATTTGTTCCAAAACCAAAGGATTTGGGTGTTTTTCTACTTTTGTGTAGAAGTTGGTAGACGTTTCCACAATGTAGGAAGCACGTGGGACGTGGGCCCCGGTATTTATAACAAATGAGCCAGTGCGTATGAACTCACGACGAGAGCGGGAAAACACCGACCAATCAGCGATCAGCGAAACAGTCAGGAGAGCGAAGAAAAGGCCGATTCAGATTGCGAGCGACGCGAACGAACGAAGCGTTTTTCGCTCGCTGGTCAAAAATTCCGATCATTCATACTAGATGCGGGCGAAAGGCACGTGATGGTATTCACCCACTAAGGGTAAAGCGCGCCCAACTCGCGAGAGCCAATGAAATCGAACGTCCACGCGGTCAAAACAGAGCAAAGATGGCGCCTTCCCGCTAACAGGCTGTCGCTCTCGTTGCCAAATTTCGTTCGCCTTTCGCACGCGAAAATATCTAGCATGCTAGATCGCTCGCGACAGGCGAATATTCGCCGCGTTGTCATGGGAACGCATTCCGAAAACCTGTTTCGAGGGGAAAAGTTCGCTTCGCGAACGCGTTTCGCTCGCTATGTAAATCGCGCTAAAAGGGGAAGACAGCAAAGGAAAGTAGGGGAAAGAAAAAAGCGCGGGAGAAAACACTAGTAGACGAAATTATAAAAATTGCTTCCAGATGTCAGGGAAAAATGGAACACTGGAAAAATCATTCACCAGAGAATTCTCTGGTGTCTCGTCTACTAGTGTTTTCTCCCGCGCTTTTTTCTTTTCCGTACTTTCCTTTGCTGTCTTCCCCTTTTCTTCGCTCTCCTGGCTGTTTCGCTGATCGCTGATTGGTCGGTGTTTTCCCGCTCTCGTCGTGAGTTCATACGCACTGGCCCACTTGTTATTAATACCGGGGCTCACGTGCTTCGCGCTCAGTTCTCTTACAGCTTTCATGTTGTTTGCTTAGCTTCTTGCACTGAGGAAGGGGCTCCTTTGTAGCCTTAAAATAGCTATTTGCTGTACTTTCTACCTTATTTGTGCTTTATTTACGTTGATTTTTAACTTCAATTACACTTTACAATGGTTATGTGCTGCAATCTGTTAATAACGAATTGAAACAACACCAAGGTATTGAACACTATTATTTGGTCGAAACGTTCATTTTGGGGAAATTCAGACCCTTTTTTGGACCGTCCCTAAAATGGGACGCTAGGCATTAATGGGTTAAGAGCTCGGTTTTTTAATTACAAAGATTTAATTTGTTAACAAATAGAAGATGGCTACAAAGAGATATTTTAAATATTTTAAGTAATTGAGATGTTTCAGCTGAATCGCGCTAACCCGCGTGAAACATTCGCCCTTAACATTATGAATTCAAAAATCTCGGGTTTTTTTTTTTTTTTTTAAGTAATTTTTCGGATAACACAAAATGTGATTTGTTTAAGTTTTGCTGATGGTGGTAAAATGATTTTTAAAATTATTTCTTTCTTATAAAGGTTGATAAAGTATTACGGAAGTTACGGCCTACCTGTGGAAAAAATACCTTTGAGAAATATTATGTTTTAAATAACCCATGCAAAGCATTAGTGCTGGACGTAAAAATAACCTGTTATAAAAATACCCTGTTTCCCTGCGTATAAAAATTTGACGACTTATTGAAGAAAATATGGCACTCTCATGAACAAAGAAAAAAAAGAATGGAAAACCTTGATAAATAACATTGATATATTTAAGAAAGTAAAATTAAAAAATGCATTTGATAATCACTCATACAACATTTTATAGATCTTGTGCTAACTTCTTTAGCTTTGTAAAAGAATTAATAACACAAAACTATTTTTTACTTACAAAACACTTTTTAATAGTACATTCATAAAGATATTCACATAATTTAATGTAAACAAACTTTATGTACATTTAATATACTACAAAATTTCACACTATTATAGAACTTTTTTAAAGTATGCAAAAACTTTGCTGAAAACCTGAAAAACCTAACATAAGGAAAGAGCTTTGTTGAATACACGGTCGTATTGCACGATAGAAGAAATTATTTACTAATTTGCTCTAACAGGAGATTCTTTCTATGATTTTGCAGTTTCGAAAGATAGCCGAAACACTTTATGTTTTCACACAAAATCTTTACCGCAAACTCGTTTTTATTTAAAGTAAAATTCTTATAATTGGAACAGAAATAAATTAAAACGATATTCTCACTAATTGCCAATATCTGGTTACGAAACTCACTCCTAATAAGATGTAAATTATATCTGATCAGTTAAAGGAAAACTATTTCACAGTTCCAATTATCGGATGTAATATTCTTTGTTGAATTAGCAACTGAGACATTTAAGGCAGTCAGATAGAAAGCGATGGAAATGGACTTCTTCAGATTTTGAATACAATTCGCTTAAAGTTTAAACTTTAAAGGGGAATTTAGTTTGAAGTTTTTCAAAATCATGCTTTATATGTTTAATTGTGTTCACCTATGCACCTTATGTTTACTTGTACTTACCTATGCACCTGGGTAAATATAAAACTGGACAAACATACATTTTCAATTTTTTATGGTGTTTAAGAAATAAACTTCGTATGTTATACGGTCAATTCGTTGGTATATGGTCAACATAACTGTTTATAACATATACTGTTTTATTGACCATCTACCTCAAACATTTGTTATCAATAGTTGAACTAGTAAGAAAGGTTTCGTTCTCTTATTGGTTTGGAATATATTGGATCTACAGTTCGGGTGGCTAACAAAGGTTCGATTGCACTGGTGATTACGACTGAAAATTTTATTTGTAATGTTAAGCAAATAGAAATATTTGTCTTGCTGTAATTCAAACATTTTTCTATTGATTTTACTAGTATGTTGTTTATTCTGCATTTCTCTAAAATGTAACAATTGATTTGTTACAATTTTTCCCAATGTGAAAAATAAAACTAATTTAATTAATATGTGTTTATATGTGTTTTATTTGCATAGAAAAATTTGTTTTTGTGAGATTTTATGAAGTTGTCACTTTTTTTTAAGCAATTCATACCATAAATTTTTCCTTTCAGTTTAATTTTGTCTTTTTTTTTTTTTTAACTTACTATTGTTATTCTTCAGTCTGTAAAATTGAAGCTACTACTCAGTTTCGTTACATTTATTGAATTTATAAAAACAAAAAAAATCACCTTTCTGAAAAGAAATAGAGCTTCCTTGCAAACCCCAAACTCATGTGTGTAGTTTTCTGCAGTTGTGCAATTAAACGCTTTTCTATTTTCTTTCATTTCTTATTTTCCTTTTATTTCTAAAAATTCAAAGATTATTAATAAGTTGAAAATATGTGTGTTTATTTTTATTCTAGTTCAATAATATAATTTATAACCTATAATTTAATACCTTGTTAATATCTGTCTGAAACACATTTTTTATCCACCAAAAGTTAATTCCTTGCTTGTTTTAAAAAATGAAAATATTTATGTCTAGAACGACTTTAATAAAACCAGCAAAGCGTCCCATTCTTTACGCTGCCTTCAATATAGTTCACCAAATTATGAAATGTTTTTGAATGAAACGAAGCACATCTTCTTCACTTTAATAACTCACTTAAAGTTCGGAAAAACTTTCTTACGAAGTTTTAATATAAATACTTTTTGCAGTATAATGAGTTCCCAAAAGTCTCAATATTTATTGAGAAACATAAGATTTTTGTAAGGAAAGCAAAATTCCAATCAAATATTTATTATATCTTTTTTTTTTTGTTAAAATCATCTTCAGTTTCAGTATCGATTATTTTTTAGTTACTATTTGACTAAATAATGGTTCTTAGTTCCACCGAAATCTGAAGTAGGAAAATGTTTTGCAAAGTGAAAAAGTTAAGGAAACTTACCTTTTACAAAAGAAATTAGAAACGTGTTCTGAAAATATAAGTGTATAAAGAAATAACAGTGCATTTTACAATAAAACTTACTTTGAAATATTGTCCTTTATTTTAGAAATAAATTTGTACCTTAAAAAAAAAGGATTTTTTTAAAATTTTTTCTTGGCGTAAAGGCAAGAAATAAAATATTCTTCTTATAAAATACTTTGTGCTTCATTATTAAAAGTATTTTCTTAAAATGAATGAATGAATGAGTAAACAAATAACTGAATAAAGGAAAAGGCGTTAAAACAATCAATAAATAAATAATGTTGTTAATCATTTAATATATGAGCAAAAAATAACTAAGTCACTGCATTAGTGAATGATTAAAAAGTAAATGAATGAATAAATTTATAAAGGTTTTAAAAAGTGAAGAAATGTAAATTAATAAATGAATTAATACGTGAGTTAATACGTAAATAAATAAGTTGACCTTTTCACCTTGCTCCACCCATTTTGCCACGTGTGCACTTGAAAAATTGCATTGACCTTTTAAAACCAAACTATGCATGATATCAACTAAATACGTACAGCACTCGATATCAGTAGAACTCAAATAATACTTCAACTGTGAATTGCAAAAACCTAATACTTTATAGCAAAAAAAATATTTTTGACAAACTAGAAAAATGTTGAAAATGACTTGCATTATTATTTAATTTTAACTTGAAGACTTTTTAGTTTTAATTGGAATCAAATATGTGTGCAAGAATATGGTTAAAGCATTGTTGTGTAGGTGGGGCTGCAAGTTGTGGCTAAAATTTATTATTTCAACTGCCCTGATATTTCACTTTAACCCACATTCACCTGCTTTTTTATGTATCTACTTTTTTACATTGAATTATTCAAGTACTTTATGATTTTTCAGTATGTGATTTGAAATTATTACATTGTATGGCATTTCCTTGATTTTTTTGTGTTTTTTTTCGCTCAGGTATATTAGAATACAATTCTTTGCCATTCAAAAAGGTTCAAGAAATATCAATTCTCACATTGGGTCTGAATCAGGAATAAAATCATTCCATTTCATGCTGGATTGGTGTTTCTTTTATCCCTAAAGCATTTCTCGGAAGGACAGGATCCTTATTTCACGTGTACCAGAGTCTAGGGTAAGGAATACAGGAGAAATTCACAGTTTAGTTTAAGTGCAGATAAAACTAAATACCGTTGCGCTTATTTTATTATTATTATTTTTAATTTAATTAAAACTTTCCAACGGCAATCCATTTTTAGTACATGTGTGGTACAGAGTCACTAAGCCAAAACTTTCATTAATGTCTGCAATGAATAAAATCATAACTATCTCCGTCAATTTAAAAGCTAAATCACTAATTTTAAAAGTACACTAATTTGCCCTTTTTTCCGTTTAAATATTCATTTAAACATATTCATTGCGCTATCATAATAATCGGTTAAAACTACGGAAAAGTTATTTCACTACATAGAAAGCATATGATGGCTAGTGGATCATTCCATTTTAAATTAACCAATGGGGTGCGCATCGCCATTTTTGATTTTGATGAAAATTTGCAAGTGAATTCCTTTTACCTTACAGACCTTTAAAAAAATATTATTTTATTTTGAAAAAATTTACCTTTTGATATATAAGCCTTTCTTTTGTTGGCAACAGAAAAAATGGGGTATTTTGATACTTTGTCTTATGAACTATAACTTTTTTTCTATCAAAGATTTTGAGGTCAAACATAGCTCATTGGAAAGCCAAGAAAGAGATATTTTTATATATGATATCAATAAATTTCAGACTTAAAAAAAACTACTTATTTTTTCAAGGTCAAAGTTTGCACGAAAGTCTCCTTTTTTACTACTTTTGAAAATTAAAAACCCATGAAGGGTTTAGAATAACAAGCTCTATTTTTCGTTATATATTTATATGCATGGTTACTTATTATACAAAAAAAATTGGCTTATTACTCCGCCCCCTTTATGAGATATACCCCCTAAAGTTGCAAATTTAAAAAAAAAATCAGTTTTCAACGCTAAAAAAATTTATGTGGGGGAGAAGGTAAAAATTATTTTTCTTGTGGAATCTTAAGTTCTTTTCAGTAGCTTTCTAATGAAATGAGCCTTTGAATAACAAAGCAGCTTTTGTTGCTTTGTTATTCAAAGGCGTTTGGCAGATATAAGGGTCTGAATTTTCAAATAATTTCAATGAAACTACACAATTATTTTCATACTTTGTAATCTTTTTTTTAATTGAAATGTAAAGATTTCTACCTTATTCTTTGCTTTAAATGCTAAGAAAAGACTAAGAAGAGTTGTGAAGTAATATATTTAAACTTGCCACTTTAAAAAAATACCACTCTGCTTTTATACCAGAGTCCTCTTCATGGCGTCTCAAGTAAAAGAAGTTCTTTCCGTTTTTGTATTGTGCAGCAAACCCACCAGAAAAATAGGTTAATTTTGAAACTAAAAGGTGGTCCGCCTTCAGTTTTCTAACAAGAATATTTTGAAAACCATAGATTGTGGTAGTGTTGTATCCAAGTAATCTCTTACAAAACTTTCAACTTGAACACATTCATCTTTTTGCCCATATACATAAATTAACGTGAGGTGTTTGGGGCCATCTAGCGGGCGAAGTGCTGGGCGAAACATTGTCGAAATCATGGGTGCACATATTAGACCATGGGATTTCGATTTCTGAAATAAATAGTTTGAAAACACGCTACCAGGGGAAAATATGGCGCTGTAAAAGTGTATTATTCTGAATATCGCCAAATAAATTTGAAAAAAATGCTGCATAAATCAATTTCGCTAAGAAAAAATGATTGTTATTTGCAAATGAGGTTTAATATGATCGCCGTAGAATTTCCTATTTAAAAAAAAGTCATTACGAAGAAAATAGCTTGCAATTAACCAAATAGAATGCAATAATTTACGTAAACGCATCGCATTTAGTAATTATCAGTTTAAAATGGTGGACTGAGAAAATTCTCATCATTCTGAGCCCAGAGAATTTCCATTTGATGGATTTTAAATAGCGGGACTGTGCCTTGTTAGTGAAGCTGCATTATCAGCAAAATAAATGCCAATTCTATGCACTAAAAAGTGTTGTGTATCAAAGAAATGTTCCTTAAATAGCGAGTCTTAAAAGATATCATAACACAAGTCAGAGAAATCAATTCTGATATGTTACGAGCTGCCGTGGAAAATGTTGTGCATCGTATGCAGCTCTTGTAACTTCACAATGAGGATCATATTAAACCACATTTGTGACAAAAAAAGCCATTTTTTGCACATAAAATAGATGCGTAATTTGTCAGTGGCATTTAATTTTTCGGTAATCAGAGTAATACACTTTTGCAGTGCCAAAATTCCCCCTGGTGGCAATTTTTTAAACTAATTTTTTATTTTAGAAATCAAAAACCCCATGGTCTAATATCGTCGCCACTGTGCTAAACTAACGAATGTGAAAATTGGTACTTTTCAGGAGAGCCAAAACACTGCATTTAACTTTTTCCCGCATGGCGTATTTGGTTGTTTTAAATTTTTAACTTTTATAGATATCTTTAAGCGTAAAACTACCGTTCGTAGGTATCATTTTAATTTTAATTATTTGTAAAATTTGAACTTGAAAAACGAACTTGAAAAACGCGATTTTTCACATTCGTTAGTTAAGCATTTTGCCGACGATATGTATGCTCATGAAATTTGCCATTGTTTCGTCCAGTACGTCACGCGCTAGAGGGCTCCAAACACCTCACGTTAATTTATAACCACCCTGTACAACAAAAGGATGAAGTGTGGAATGAACTCCCGACCAGTGATAGGTCTGAGTAGTTCTATTGTATGTGGCTAACACATGTATACAAATCAGACAAGTTTAGTGGTATTCTATATCTCCAGGTGTTAAAAATATTAAATTGTCTTATTAAAATTTAAATAAATTACTTCATAACTCTTCTTAGTCTTTTCTTAGCATTTAAGGCAAAGAATAATGTATATATTATTACAATTCAATTTAAAAAAAAGATTAAAAAGTGTGAAAATGTTGTATTGTTTCTGTGCAATTATTTCAAAATTCAGACCCTTATAGCTGCCAAGCGCCTTTGAATAACAAAGCAACTTTTGTTTCATTAGAAAGCTGCTAAAAAGTGCTTAAGATTTCACAAGTAAAATTATTTTACCTTATCCCCCACATGCATTTTTTTAGCGTTGAAAACTAGATTTTTTTTTGAAAATTTGCTTCTTTAGACGGGTATATCTCATAAAGGGGCGGAGTAGCAAGCCAATTTTTTATACAATAAGTAACCATGCATATGAATATATGATAAAACATAGGGCTTGTTATTCCGAACCCTTCATGGGTTTTTTAATTTTCAAAAGTAGTAAAAAATGAGATCTTCGTCGCAAACTTTGACCTTGAAAAAGTAAGTAAGTTTTTTAAGTCGGAAATTTATTGATATTATATTTCAAAAGATATCATTCTTAGCTTTCCAATGAGCTATGTTTGACTTTATAATCTTTGATAGAAAAAAAGTTATAGTTCAAAAAACAAAGCATCAAATTGCCCCATTTTTGCTGTTGCCAACAACAAAAATGACCTATATATCAAAGGGTAAATTTTTCTAAAATGAAATAACTATTATTTTTAGTTATTTTTTATTTATTTATTTATTTATTTTTGAGGTCTGGAAGGTAAAAGGAATGCACATGCAAATTTTCATCAAAATCAAAAATGGTGATGCAACAACATTTTTGAAAATTTGTTGATTTAAAATGGAATGACCCTACTATAATGATACAAAGAAATTCTTCATAAATATACCGTAGCGTATTTTTGGCTTTTACATTTTTTTCTAGAAAAGTAATATTATAAGAAGTAGGAAAAAATTTGTTTTGTCATTCTGGCAATAATATTTACTTATGTGCAAGGCTGCAAGCAGAAAGCTTAAAAACATCAAGATTTCATGGTCTGCAAAACTTTGTATGCAAGTACAGACCCCTTTATATTTCAAATCTCAGAATAGTATTTTTTAATTATGCATATATCTGAGCAACAGAGTACCACATTAGAAGAGACAGCATATTTTAATTGTGGCATAAAAATGGATAATTCTTCATAATGACATAGGATAAGGATTTGCAGGATGAATAGGAACACTTTGTTCTGGTGTTCCAATTTAAACTTATTTAAAGGAAACTGTTTGAAAAATCAAGATTCTAACCCCAACTCTTCCAGTCAAGACTGCTCCAGGAGCAGGGTTGGCAAAGGTGGGCCCAGCCCAGAAAAACCCGCCCGGGTTTTTCTGGGCGGGTCCACCAACAAAAACCCACCCGGGTTTTTGTCAAAAGTGGGTTTTTGTTAATTTTTAAATTATCAACAAAAAAAATCAACAATAATATCTCATCTAAATTATAAATAAAAAATAAGTAAGAAATCAGGTTTATTTGAGATAATTTTTCATAGAGTAATTATATATTTTATAAAATAATTATTATTTCTTCAATTTTCAAGTCATCGTCCAGAAAATTTTCCTAGCTATGATACTACTTTTTTTTGCAAAATACTTATTATTATTATAATGTATTTATTTTTTGATAGCAAATTTCAAATTTTAAAATAAATTGAAAATGCGCCATTGATTAACTTCTTGTAGATGGAAAAAATTGCTTAATTAATGTTTTATGATAATTTTGATTCAACACAGAAGTCAAATAATGATAAAATACTGCAATTTTTTTCTTTTATTCTGGATTAAGAAAAATAAAGTTTTGCTCTTCATTTCTTCTAACCCTACTGCATTTAGTATATGATAATTTTCAAGTGCTATATTATAGAGGTACCATGCCAATAACTTTAAGCACTAAACCTTTTCTTTGATTTAAAAAAAACAAAGAAAATGCGTCCCCACGCAGTTTATTACTATTAAAATATTATGACAAGCATTTATTAATAAATTTATAATTCTTGCAAAGTTCTAATGTTAACCTAGTTTTTTCTTAAGATTATTTAAAAAAAAATCAATTAAGCATCCCCCTGCCCCCCCCCTCCCTCCCCATCTGAAATTAATCAGTTTTGGTTTTGAAAATAAGAAGGGGCGGGGTGAAACACTTCCCTTATCTCAGAAACACACCTATCATTGAGATATGCCTTATAAAAACATGCAAATGACATGACTAGATATTGAAGCAGGCTACTTAATGAGAAAAGATGATTATTTCTATTAATAAACAAGTGCAAATGGTTTTAATTTTTTAATGGTATAAATTTAAGTTTTTGAAACTTTCACCCCCTAAATATCCCTGCATTTGTAGGAAAACCCATTTGCAACAGTTCTTCTATTTCGTAAAAGACAAGTGATAAAAGTTTACAGCTGAAACCATTGTTCAAAGCTTCTTAAATATACACATTAAATATTACACTTCGGTTAATGATATTATTAATTGATATTGTTAATAATAGTATATATTAATTGATTGACATTGATTAAATGCAATTCAGAACTTTAACTTAATAAATATATTTTTAGTTGAAGGAATGCATACATTCTATATCAATACCCGCATAAGAAATAAAATTTTAATACAAAATCCCAGAAAAACCCGCAAAAACCCAGAAAAACCCACAAAAACACGGGTGGGTTGGGTTTTTGTAGAAAAACCCGGGTTTTTGCCAACCCTGTCCAGGAGTCTTCTTTTTACTTAAAATACGTGAGTTAAAGTCATATAGACTTTATGTAGCAAAAGTGCAGCACACAGACAGTGATGAATAAGTGGGAAAATCTTTCAGGACAATCCCTGAAATCCAGAGATTTCAAGAAACTAAAGAAAAGGCAGAGTTCATCCCAGAAGATATTATGAAAAAACTTAAGCCAAGTCACAATTGCTAGCTTTAAGGACAAGGATATATTTGTGAACGACATGAGTGACTTCCATTCATGGATTATCTTTGTACTTCAATTCAAAAGCATTTCTTAAAATTACTTTTAATTTTTCACAAGTTCAAAATTATTTTGAATTTTGATAAATTATAAACGTTTACTGGTATTGAAATGAAACTTTTATTTGACAGTAACTATATGTTCTTATTCTCCCCCATCAATAACACTCATGTTTGTGAGACATATTACAGGTTAAATTGGAAAAAATAAAAATTTTAACAGGTGTTCCGATTGATCCCTCTTAGCGGGGTGATGCAGAACACCCATAATTTCCTATATGTATAAATAATAACTGTTCAAAATGTTTTGTCTTTGGTTGGAATGTCAAAAGTAAAGCAAGACCGAAGTTTTTACTCAAAAAATCAAATAATAAAAAAATCTTTTAACTGCTTTTTTTACAATCAAATCTGGAAAGTGTTCCGATTCACCCCATTCTACGGTACATTTAAAAACCTGTTTTCAAACTTCAAAAGTATGTTTGGATTTAGACTTTTCACCTGGTTGTAATAATAGACCAGATCAGGCTTAGTTTTGATACAAAGGCTTTAATTTTTAATTGCTAATCTGCGCAGAATTCAGGGTCTCATAAAAAAGCAAACCACTAATGCTGATAATATTTTAAATGTGAATTATTTATACTCAAAGCTGTTTTTCACCGTTAATCGAATTTATATAATGGTGTTGTTTCCCTCAAACTGATGCTTCCCTATTATAAAACTTCATAGACCTTCCGGGAAAATGACGGGCCGCTAAAGTGGCTAAATTCTGTCAGAATCATATCTGATAAAGGGAGGAAATTTTCCCGCTAAAAGTCTTAATGAATCTAGACTCAATAAAAGTGCTTAGTATATTTTGAAACTGGTAACTAAACATATTTTCCACAACAATAATAAGTTAACTTTTATGTAACATGCAGTAATTCATTTTATTATTTTCGCTAGGATGTTTGAACTTCATAGGAAAATGGGGGAATTCCGTAAAACTAAAGAACGTTACTCGGAAATAATCAGGAATGCTTCGAAATTTTTTCACAGTGAGTATTATAAGTTAACTCACATTTTTAAGAAAAACTTTCCTGCTTAGAACTGACAGAAAGAAGTCAAATTAAGGATATTCAATTTGAAATTTTTAAAGAGCAGAGAGGAGATGGACGTATCTATTCTTGTTTTAACTATAAATTAGTTTTCTGTTTATCATATAACTCGGACTAAAATTTCAAACGTTTTGTAAGAGTCTCCTTCATAAACATCTCTAAAGATTTAATTTCGATGCTAATTACCTCATCATCAATTCGTGCATCAATTTGTCTCATGTTAGGAATAGTTGACACATTTTATTATATATATATATATATATATATATATATATATATATATATATATATATATATATATATATATATATATATATATATATATATATATTATATATATATATATATATATATATATATATATATATATATATATATATATATATATATATATATATATATATATATATAATTTTTTTTTTTTTTTTTTTTTTTTTTTTTTTTTTTTAAGATTTTTTATATGAAGAAAATTAAGCCATTTTATGCGTAGGAATCATTACTTGATCGAACAATATGCGTAGAATTGCATGAAATTTAATTTTGGTACGAAACATTAGTAAAAAAAACAGGAAAATGTAACTAGGCAACATCTGGTCTCATTCATGATTAAATTGTGATGTAAGCGTGATAATGTACCTACTTTTTTATAATAAAGAAATCACTTGAGTTAACTTATTCTATGTCTTGAAAGCAGCAGAAAGATATCAAATAAATGCAAATTTTGTGGAAAATTTTTTTGTAGGTATAAATTGAATTTACTTATGTAAAATATTTTTTATAAAAGGTCCATATTAAACTTTACTTTTAACAATTAAAAGTTGAATTATTCCATACAAAACCATAAATGAATCTAATATAAGTTAGCTCATGTGCAATTGCCTGCCTGAATTATAAACAATTTACCCACATATTTTTGCGAAAAATATTGATGTATCCAAAACTTAATACATTTAGCTAAATATTTCTTATTTAGTTAGGTACAATTAATTTAGCTTAATGCATTTAATTCAACTTAGTAAGTTTTAAACAATAATATTTTTTCTACTGGTACAGAGCATAAAAACAGCGCTTTGAGACGAATGTCCTTTGAAATCAATCTATTTTCCATTCAGTAAAACTGTTTTCAAAATTTATTCAAAATAATGAAAATAATATTTTCTCATCTTATCGAAAAAAAATCACATTCAAGAAAAACGTAATTTGCATGTCAAGTTACTTTTTAGTTTGTAGTGAATAAAAAAAACTATAGAACTTAGAAAAACAATGTTTCAAAAGATCAACAAGCAAAAATAGTAGTAGAGAAGAAAATCAGGAGGTAGTAGGTAATAACAGTAGATAATGTGAAGATTAAATCTTCCTTACAGCTAGAATCTTTTGTTATTCAAAAAATCTAGGAATAAACAACTATTTTTATTGCAAGGTTCGATCTCCTTTAGTATTGATTTCTTTGAAGAAGAAAAAGAGGTCTTACAAGTCAAGCATTAGCTGTTGAAATATTTGCAGTCACGTTTTACGGTACGTCTATAAGTTTAGGGATGATGTCTGGAGAGCTTGAGTTACTATAGCTGAATAAAGAAACTTCTATTGAATGTATGGTTTCTATTACTGAGCTAAAATAATATAAATTATGATTGTCTAGACTGTCTCTAGACTTTTTTCTACATAGGAATGCACAGAAAGTTAGTTTTGAGGGAATAAATGGCGAAGCAGAAATTTGTCTACAAAAAGGAATGTTAGAGACGCAAAAATATCTTCTACGGTTAAAATTTATGAAATTATTTATAGCACAAAGAGTAATGAAACAAAATTCTCTTGAAATATGTCTTTAACTGTCTATACTGCAGATTGTTTTGCCTTGTTATTCTTATCAGATGACGTTATACCTCCATAATCTCACACATTTCTGAAGTCCCGAAACACGTACCTGCAGCCTGTGTAGCATAAAAGTATTTATTTATGATTTATTTATAGTACTTATTTGAAGAAAAAACGTAGCGGATTCGATGCGAAATTCATTTAAGGCGTAATGTATTTCTTCTCGTTTTTTTTTTCTTTTAAGGTAGGTGAACATATTAAACATTTTTTTCATCAGTATTCCTTAAACCTTTCTAAATCCTAAACTGATTATTTAATTTGACATAAATAAGACATTTTGACAATTAAAAAAAAAAAAAGATAAATCAACCTTTTTTTTAGTAAAAAGTCACGTTTTCTGCAAAAAATCTAGTTTATTTAACACTTCCTGTGTATTCACGTTTTTACATTATTAAAAACTTTTTATGACCGTTTCTTTGTTAGATACCTAAGACTAAGATGACTATCCAAAACTGGAAACAATTAGTAAAAACATGGTTTACAGTAAAATTTCCTCGCAAAAAACATGATTTTCGTCACCTAACTTTAGTACATCATTGCTCAAAACCCACATATTTCATGTTCATTAGCTTTCAGGGCGTTATATCACAGCAGTATAATCAATAACCATTTTTGAAAAAATAACCAGTTTCAAATGTATAAAGTACTTTGTTTTTCTAGAGCTGTTTGCACAAATGAAAACTTCGAAAACGTGGTATTGAGAAGACCAAGAAAGAAAAAATAAATTTCAAATAAAAGTAGTGTATTAGCATTCTTTTTTTTTTTTTTTTTTTTGTACTTTCCTGAATAATTCATTGAGTAATTTCTTTTCTTGTGGATATAAATAAGAATATTTTAACTATCGAAATGTTTAAAAATTACAAAACATTTCTTTTCAAAATTAGGCTGTTCGCCTACCTTAAAATCAAAATACACTACATATGTTCATGATTATGTGGAGATTTATTAACGTGTAAATGAAACTAATATTATTTAGCTAAATTCTATATGCCTAGAAATATCAATTTAAGATAAAATTGAAGGACAACGAAATAGCCATGTGCAAATGCATGATATAGGTAATGTCAAAATTTGGCCCTGCTCTCTAACATAAATAAACATCTCTCTTTCGGCTATCGTATCAAATATGCATATCGAATATGCTTGCGTATTTCATGAATTTACCTTCCATTGTAAGGTAGAAATGCACGAAATAATTATTTGAGGAAAACTTATGTGTGCGAATTCAAATTTCTGAAATGATCAGGGCTCAGTGAATTGTGCGTAGTTGGGGATTGGGCGTAATTGATTTTGTGCATAAATTGGGGGAAATTAAAATAGTATATGCATTAAAATACGTTCTTACAAAAACACACACAAACACACACACACTTGGCGTGCTAACATTAAGGACGAGATGGTTTTCTCAGTAAAACTGCGAGGGACAAAATTTGCATGAATGTAATAAGATTTTTATAAAAAATTAAGCATTGGTACTGTCAAATTCAAATTCCACAACCTTAAAAGTATTTTTTACGTTTTTCAGATTTATTTTACTTATTTATTTATTTTGAAACAAATGCATTGCAAAAACCTTCCTATTTTTGTACACTACATAAAACAGATGTGGATTTTATAGTATCCCAAGCAGCACAAAGGCGTTCAAAACACGTTCTGCAACACGTACAGAGAGCACCAGCCGGCACGTTCAAAACACGTTCTCAGAGCACGTGTTGTCAACGTCTATGTGTCTCATCGATCGATGGTAATATGACACGTCGAAATCTGGTGTTGACCACCTTTTTTTGTCCCAGTTTTGAACGTGGAATGATAGGTTATATTTAGGTTCTGGAAATACGTTTGTTTTCAGTGCTCCCCAGCTGAAAAAGTATATTACGTATACCCCACTATCCGGTGGCCGTGACGGTGTTTG
>JAXGGA010018866.1:0-21211 GCA_038373865.1 Uloborus plumipes | reverse complement strand
ATTTGCTCGATCGTATTTTTGTGAAGGGTCCGTTTTACTTGATCGTATTTTTGTGAAGGGTCCGTTAACGGACCCGAATTTCCTCTGGCCAGACCCCTGATATGGGAAACTTTTTCGCAAAATAAACTTGTTTCTTGCAGGAAATTGGTTTAAACCGGCAAAAAATCCCGAAACTTAAGTTTGGAATGTTTCTAAATATTTTTAAAGTGTTATTTTTACGCTAAATCACATTTTTATGCTCCCTGCATATCATTTTAAACATTTATCTTTGCTAAAACATTCTACTTTCATGTAAATTACGGTTTAAAAAATGATTAATACCTGAAAACAAACCTTACAACTTTTCCGGCTGATATCTTGAATTTTACCATTTTGATAATTTTTTTATTCGTATACTTTTCATAAATATAAATTTTCAATAGAATTATATTTTGACTAAAGAGTACAATCATTTTTAAGTGTATAAAATGTTTCATTGCACGTACGTTTCCATTAATTTGTTCATACCTTTTACAGCAGCCATATTGGATTTCGCCATTTTGACAAAAATGCTCAAGGTTTAGCGTCTAGCACTCAACGGATTCGGAATCAACAGGTCAAATTCATATAGAAAGCGCCAAAAAATGTCATATATGTAAAAATTTTAGGTTCGATGACATTTCAATGGACACTAGCCTGGACTATAAAGAAAATAAAATTTCCTACAAAATGAGATCAAAATAAAGCTTCTAAGATGAATAGTTTAGGTTTTTACGGAGGGAAAACTACGATATTTGGCTAAAAATCGCTGTTTTTCGTAACTTTACCCACTTTGAGGCACGTGTTAATATTATCCGATTAAGCTAAAAACTTTTTCAAATCTCATTTTTTCTAGTCTATTGGCACATTTTAGGGGGGTACGTCAAAAGATTAGTTGAAAAAAAAATTTCCCCATGTTACTTGCAATTTAGAAGATTTGCGTTGCAGCCTGACTTGTGAAAATTCTGAAAAATATTTAATCATTTTTTTCAAAACTTTAAATAAGATTAGACTTAAAGAAAATAAAATTTCCTACAAAATGAGACCGAAATAAAGCTTCTAGAATTATTAGTTTTGGTTTTACAGAGTAAAAACTACAATTTTTAGCTAAAAATCGCTGTTTTTCTTAACTTTACCCTCTTTGCGGCACGTGTTAATATTATCCGATTAAGCTAAAACTTTGCAAATCTCATTTTCTAGCCCATTGGCACATTTTAGGGGGGTGCCGCAAAAGTTTAGTTGAAAAAAAATTTTACCCGTGTTTCTTGTGACCACCCTACTGCTTCATTCACTATTCTATTTCCATATAAACTTAGATTATATTTAGTTTTCAAGTTCCCGATTCAAAAATACAACATTTGATTATACCTTGAGCACGAGAAAAACACCAACAACTTACTAAATTTGAAAACAAAAATCAAGAACAATTTTAAACGCAGCATTCAGACAACATTTCATTTTGAATCAAACATCGACTTGTTATGCCGTCACCGTTAAAGCATAAACCCTAAAAAAAATGTATAATAATCGAGAGCTTTTTTTTTTCAAACAAACAAAATTAGCGGGGGAAAAGCGCAATTTACTGTCTGTCCATGAAAAAAAAAAAATAAAAAAAAAAAAAAAAAAAAAAAAAAAAAAATAAAAAAAAAAAAAAAAAAAAAAAAAAAAAAAAATAAAAAAAAAAAAAAAAAAAAAAAAAAAAAAAAAAAAATAAAAAAAAAAAAAAAAAAAAAAAAAAAAAAAAAAAAAAAAAAAAAAAATAAAAAAAAAAAAAAAAAAAAAAAAAAAATAAAAAAAAAAAAAAAAAAAAAAAAAAAAAAAAAAAAAAAAAAAAAAAAAAAAAAAAAAAAAAAAAAAAAAAAATAAAAAAAAAAAAAAAAAAAAAAAAAAAAAAAAAAAAAATAAAAAAAAAAAAAAAAAAAAAAAAAAAAATAAAAAAAAAAAAAAAAAAAAAAAAAATAAAAAAAAAAAAAAAAAAAAAAAAAAAAAAAAAAAATAAAAAAAAAAAAAAAAAAAATAAAAAAAAAAAAAAAAAAAAAAAAAAAAAAAAAAAAAAAAAAAAAAAAAAAAAAATAAAAAAAAAAAAAAAAAAAAAAATAAAAACTAAAAACTAAAAAAGTGTGAAGGAAAAAAAACAAAAATAAATAAAAAATATAATCAACCATATTTAAAAAAACAGTAAAAGAGTAAAAAGAATAAAAAATAGAAAAATATAACAAAATAAAATACACCAAAAATACATGAAAATAATAATAAAGACAAAAATGAGAACTATTCAAAAAAATAACATAAATTCAATAAATAAAAAGAACCGATAGAAAAAAATACAGAGAAAAATAAAAAATAGAATCAACTAAAAAAACTGATCATAAAAAAAATAACAAAAAAAAAAAATAAAAAAAAGTTAAAAAGTTAAAATTATAAAACAGAAAATAAAATAAGGCCCAAAAAAAAAACATATAAAAAAAAAAAGAATAAAAACATAAATTTAACAATAAAATTTGCTAAAAAATAATATAGGACAATAAAAAAAAAATCAAAAAAAATACATAAAAGATTAGAAAAATAAAAAATAAAAAAAACAAAAAAAAGAAAAAATAAAAAAAAAAAAAGAAAGAATAATAGAAAAAAAAATAAAAAAATAACGGCAACATCTAAACATAAATAATGAAAAAAATATAATCCAAGAAAAAATTAAAATAAAATGTCAATAAAGATGATAGACATATTAACCTAATAAAAAATAAGAAAGTATAAAATAACTAATAAAAAAAAAAAAATGAAAGAAAATAATAATAATATAAAAAAACATAATAAAAAAAGAAAATATAATAAGTAGGTATAATAAAAAGTTAAAGAAAAATAAAAGAAAAAGAAAAAAATATAACTAAATAAATAAATAAATAAAAAAAATAAAAAAAAAAAAAAAAAAATAAAAAAGAACCGAAATAAAAGATAATCCATAAAAATGAACAAAAGTAAAAAATAAGACAAAAATAAAAAATTAGACAATATGAAAATTAAAAAAAGAAAAGACAAGAAATAATAAGCATAAAAAATAAAAAAACTTAATACAAAATAAATAAAAATAAAGATAGCATAAAAAAAAAATAAAAGAAAATTGAGAATATACTAAAATTAAATTAGAAAGAAAAAAGTTATAGAAATAATAATATTTAAATAATATAAAAAAAATATAGAAATAAAATAGAATAAAAGACAATAAATATAAATAAAACCATTTAATAAAAGATTTATATAAAAATAAAAAAATTCCAAATAAATATAAGAGCAAAATAAATAAAAAAATAAATAAAGAAGTAAATAAATTACAACCATATAGAAAAATAATTAAAAAAAATAAAGAGAAAAAAATAAAAAAAACATAAAAAAATAGTAAAAAATAAAAAAAAATAAGTACCAAAATAAAAAAAAAAAAAAATAAGATAAAAGAATCACAACAATAAGAAATAAATGTTAAAAGCAGATAATATATAAGAATCTGTAAAAGAAAAAAATACAAATAAATATAAAAAATCATAAAAAAAAATAATACCCAATAAAAAGTAAACATAAAAAAAAAAAAAAAAAATACAAAAAAATAAGAAGAATAAATAATAAAAAAAAACAAAAAAAAAATATAGAAAAAAAATAAGAAATAAAAAATCAGATAATAAAAATAAAAAAAAGAAATTAAAAAAATAGATAAATAAATTAAAAAAACGTATTATAAATTGAAAAAAAAAAAAAAAATAAAAAAAAAACCATAACCTTTTCCTTCGGTAATGGAACCTGGGAAAATAAAAAAATAAAGCAAAAAAGATAAATGGTACTGACCTTAGCGAGAAGATGAATCTGTTGTTGCCTTCTAATGGTCATAAGCTGGTATTTTTGGATGCATTTGCGTTTGTTGTCTGACTTTTTAGCTTTGAGATATTTTTTTTCTTCTGGGATACTAATTTTGTGGTAATATTTTGAGCGCAAAATATCTTTAGGGATCTTCAGTTGTAGATTTTCCTCCTTTGATGATCTTCCTCCTTTGAGACAACATCGAAAACAATAATAATAATAGTAATATAACATCAGCAATAATTATAATAATTTAACAACAAAAATAATACACTGCTCGACATTGAAAATGCAACACCAAGAAGGAGTGGTCAGAAATTGATGAAATTTGGTAAGAAGACAGAGACAGCATGGAACAATAAGTGATATTTATTTCAAAATAAATAAGCAAAATTTAGAGCGAGGACGGCGTCGGCTCAGTAAGAAGTAGGACCACCGCGGACAGCGATGCACGAAGAAACACGTCTAGGCATGGAATCAATAAGCCTGCGGATGGTGTCCTGAGGGATGGCACTCCACAGTTCGTCCTCTGAACGAGGCAGTGGCAGGTTCTGCAAACGGCGTCCAATCACGTCCCACACATGTTCGATTGGTGACAAGTCAGGAGAGTATGGTGGCCAGGAAAGCATCTGTACACCTCGTAGAGCATGTTGGCTGATTCGAGCACTGTGAGGCCGGGCGTTATCCTGTTGAAAAATTGCATTTGGCAGACCCTGAAGGTAGGGGATTGCCACCGGCCGCAGTACATTATCTACATATCATTGGGCCGTCATAGTGCCCCGAATACGAACTAGAGGTGATACGGAATTGTATGCAATAGCGCCCCAAACCATTATGCCACGTTGTCGCGCTGTGGGGCGTTCCACAGTTACTGCCGAATTCGATCTTTCTCCACGTCGACGCCACACACGTATGCGATGACTATCGCTGGACAAACAGAAGCGGGATTCATCTGAGAACACTACGGTTTGCCATTCTGCCATCCACGTCGCTCTGGTCCGGCACCATTCCAAACGTTGGAGTCTGTGCTGTGAGGTCAATGGCAGTCTTCTTAGCGGGCGCCGTGATTGCAGGCCACGTGCAACCATTCGACGGGAAATGGTTCTGGTCGACACAGGAACATCCAGGGTACCTTGCACGTGTTGCAGAATCGACGTACAAGTGACTTGCGGGTCCGCCACAGCTTGTCGGTGAATCCGTCGATCCAAGCGGTCTGACGTCAGTCTGGCTGCACCTGCACCCCTCAGTGTGGCTACATTTCCTCTTTCCAACCATCTCCGACACAGCCGATGCACAGTGCTTGCATCCATGTGGGTATCAGCTGCAATTTGACGTATGGACCAACCTCCCCTTCTCAGTCCGATCACCATACCCCTTGTAAAGTCGTCTATATGCTGGAAGTGTCTTCGTTGAGGACGGCGTGGCATTTCCTCCTATCACACGTATCCTTCGAGACAAAAACCAAATTTCTCCGATAATTAGTCTGGCAGAAAAACCAACATGAACATAGCCCACTTTTCAACTTCATTCTCTTATATCTTACTTCACGTGCGTCGGAGAGCTGCGCATTTCATATCATTTGCATAACTCAGTGACGTGCGTCTACGGTAAAATTTGCATGAATTTCTGACCACTCCTTCTTGGTGTTGCATTTTCAATGTCGAGCAGTGTATGTTCTGTCAGTTGGGTTATGCTTAAAATAGAAACAAATAACATGAAACATTCTATTCTAAAAATTAAACAGTCTGTACTCAATGTGGTTTATGAGTCTGTATCTTTTTTTACCAAGTCCTTAATTTCAGGATTAGTTCTTGAGAATCCTAAGAAGTTGAAGTATTTTCAGTGCTATCAATTAATGTTCAAGGGTATTTAGATTTTTACGCATTCATCGCCAAAAATATTTGTTTGACAATGTATTTTGAACCAAATGTATGACAACGCAGGCGGCTAAAATTTGTAAATAACAAGTAGGAATGTCGGATGGAAGGTCCAAAACCAAAAGGTGCACAGTGTCTTGCAGAGAAATAGACAAGGAATTTGAAAGGTTCAGCATTTTTTTTTTTTTTATCATCTTGAAAGTCATGAAGCCTATTACTGAATGAATACTTAAAATAGGTGTAAAATTTTCTCCATTTTTCATTGGAAAATTATTAAATTTGGGTTGCTACTTTCAGTACTAATTTTAATTGTTTTATTCTTTTTTTTCCAAAATAGAGAGAAAGAAACTGAAGTTTCATTATAAAAAAACGTAAATCGTTTATACTGGTTTAGGAAACTTTTTTTCTGTACACTCTTAAATTTGCATTACTTAAACGTCGGATAATAAGAGATAAAATAGCTAAACTCAATTGCTATTCTTCATTCCTAAGTAGCAAGTCCTCATTGCTTTCCTTAAAGAAATTTTAAAAAACACACTCCCTAAAATTCTGAAATCTTATGACTATTTTTCTTTTGGATAGCTATCGCATATTTCAATGAAGAAGTACCTTGTCATACTCTTCTCTTTCTCCTAGAAAATGTTCACAAAACATTCAGAGCTCTACTTTGTAGTTTGTTAATACAGTGAACTCTACGGGGTCACCAACAGAGGAAGAGTCTCATTCCTTGGCAAAGAGTTTGTGATAGATAATTTAATGACACTTTTGAAGCGTTTTCAACAAATAAATTTCAAGTAATGTAAGAAAAACAATTTTAGGGTCTTCATTTCTGCAAACATACCGAATTCTGTCCAATGTGGTTTTTTAAATTTTAGATGCAGAGTTAACTTTTTTTTTTTTTTTTTTTTGATATTTCATCACCCGTAGCTGAAACTATTGCAGATCAAGAATCCATTCTGCAGCATCGAAAGTTTCATTTGTGTTAAGAACAATTATGCTTTCTAAAGCATTGTCTGTAGTGTCACATAGCTTTCGTTGGAAGTCCGAAGCTAACGCTAAGTATACTTTGCAATATTGCAGTTCAGACAATTTGTAAGCCAGCCTCCTGATACTTAATCGTCAGAACATCATTATATTTATCAGTTCAAGGGAATCAGTTTTTATCAATATTTTTGAGATCGACACTTTTTCCTCAATTTTGGAATTTTTTCAAAAAGTCTTCGCGTGCCACTGTTCCTGCTCTGCCGTGCCACATTGTGGCACGCGTGCCGCGGGTTGGTCACCGCTGCTTTAAACCATCGTTTTGCAAATTCAAATTTCTGGTATAATGATAACAATACATAATAGTAAATTAATTCATTTTTATTATCACAAGAAAATAGTTGTGACTATTTTGAGTAAAGAAATACTTTTAAAAAAATTAAAAATAAAAAATGCTAAGAAAATAATTTTTATAATCATTATCATTGTATTTTAAACTGTGGTGCAAAAAAGTGAACAAAATATTGAACGAAAAAAGGTCAAATCAGCCTCAGAGAAAACGAATCAGCGAAACATCGTACATGGTATTTGCACCAGGATTGACGAGAAGTTATGTCAACTTAGTCAGAAACTAGGGTCGGGCCCTTTGGGGGTGGGGGCTATTCATCAGAATGCATAGTATAAAAATTATTTTGCAAAAATATGGTGCGGATTTTGAACCCAGATAAATTGCAACACCAAAGTGAAGTCAGACTATCACGAACATTGAAGGAAGGCAGAACAATTTTTGGCCACTGGTCACTGGATCATGTATGTCATCAGGTAGGGCAGGACTTAATTTCTGCCAAAAGAAGTGCGCAAGCCCTATATTAACAACTTATTTTTATGCGTAAGTCGCCTGGATTTCTCCGAAAATGTTGAAATTTGCATAAAATTGAAAAGAAAAGTGTAGGAGTTCAGCTCCGTGAGTTGGGCGCAGTGAGATCAAGCCCTGCATGGGGGGGGGGGACTCTAAACAGCCGTGAAGTGGCAAGGCAGTAGTATTTCCAACGAATAAATTATACTTTGCATTGTAGCGAAATTCCTTCTCTAGAATGAAGAAAAAACTAGATGCCATACATACAGAAAGTTAAAAAGAAAATAAATGTCTAACAAACGGAAAAGATAAAACAGATAATGTAGCAGATGATATTCATTAGATTTTACTTTTGTTTTCTTTCACTGTCGACAACGGAATTTCAACCGCGGGGCACGATAAAGAAACGTGTTCTCTTAAGCGTTTTACCGTTTTCTTTGGCTAATGAACAGTAACGTTTAAATTGAGTAGGCTTTTCGTTTGTTTCGCAAGAGGGAAGAAGAAAATGAGTTTTCTGACTTGACGCTCCCCATTGTTTTAAAGAAAAAAGAACTTTAATCAAATGCATAAAATTTAATCCTTGTGGCAGCGCAAAATCAACTGTTTTAAATTTCTCCCCCTCCCCCCCCCCTGGCTAGTAATTTAAGTTTTTGAGTTGAAAAAAAAAAACCTTAGAGTTTAACCCGTCATAGAAGAATCTCTTTGGATTCAAAATGTTTGTTTGAGCTGGCAACAATATTTTACGAAAGGAAAGTAATGGAAAATAATCTACTCCTACAGCAACAGTGGCGTACATAGCGCCCCCGCAACCCCCGCGGCGCGGGGGGGCGCAAGAGGTTTAAGGGCGCCCGATCCAGAAAAATAGCACTAAAGGTTACACGGGAAAATTATTTCTTACATTTTAATAGGGGGTGGGGGGCGCACTTACAAATCTTGCTGGGGGCGCACCTTAGTCTATGTACGCTACTGTACAGCAACAAAAGCAATTGGTCGGGGATGCAGACATTTTTCAGTCCTAAAATTTCCCCGGAAAACATAATTTTAATTTAAAATATCCCCCAACCGTATTTGCAGCATGATTAACCCTTAATTGTCTTTCACTATACACAATGCAAGTAGAAACTAAGAAATGCCCTTGTCAATTTTGCAAGGTTAAGGAAACGTTCTGCAATTGTTGTCCACTAATTACATGCACACTTCATCTTACCAAAACATTTATCCGATAAATATTAACAGGTCAAACATTTTAAGCACAAGTGTACTACTGGCAATAAGTTTTTATTGTTGAAAGAGAATGTATAAAATTAGACTGCAATACTGCAATTTCTTTACATTTGTTAAAATCATATTAAGTCTTATCATTGGCATATACATCAAATCTAGTGCAAAAAGTACGTCTAGAACAGTTTTTTCTAATAAAAACAATATGATTTAGTTTTAATTATTCTTTAAAAATAAAGTTGTGTTGAAATTATGGTCTAATTGTGGTTTTGCATGAAAAAAAGGGGTACAAAAAATTTAGGAAACCACTAAGTTTTTTTTTTTTTTAGACAGTTGTGGTCACTATTCAGTTACCGACAATCCTGTATTCTGCTAACTTTTGGCCGAATATTCGGTTATTTGATGAAATTACTCTTCTTAATATCCCTAGTTGCAAGTTGTATCCAACTCCTCTCTTTTAGCTTGCTTATTCCCAGGGTTCGACAAATCCTGGACGACTAAAAAACACCTTGGCGAATTCTTTCAGAACAAAAAATCGTTCAGAAGCTTTTGTTGAATATAAATTTTCTATACTAATTCGGAACTTTGTCTAGAGCCTAAAAATTTTTTCCGGTGCCTAAAATTTCACAATTCTTGTCAGTTCTGTCTGTGTTTTGTTTGAATAACATTTACTGTTTGGTATTTTTTCCGGCGACTTAGGTCGTATTTGTGCATGCCTCAGGTCTACTGATTTTGTCAAAATATAGGTGATGGTGAAAAGGAATGTGAGATTTTGCTTTGTTTTGTTTTCCGTTGAGTTCATTTGACTCTTTGGTTTGCGTTTGATTTTTTTTTAATTTAAAATATCTTTTCTTATCAGTTCTAGAAAACTAAAATATCGGACTAAGCAGAAATGCTACCATGGTGCATTTTCTTAATCAAGCTGTCTCCTCTTTTTGAAATAGAATCGTTCAACGGTGCTAGGCGCGCCTTTCGAGGCTGGACAGTTAACTGTTTTCTTTATTTTGTTGTTTACCATGCAATACGATACTTAATTTAGTATCTCTTTCCATCTCTGCATGTTTCTGTTTCAAAGTGAAAACTGCAACTTACGCACGGAATAGCTTTCATTTGAAGCAGCGCACACGCCACTGTCTCAGTCGATTAATTAGGCATTTAAAGAAGCGAATTGAGAAACCAGTTTTCTCTCGTCTTTGTCGTAATGGCCGCAGGTGTGTGATGAGGTCATCCGGCGTTTATGCACATGTCAAGGTGGTTTTTTGCTGGAGTGATGATGCCTGGCTAAGCTATCCTTGTTGTCGTCGGCGAGAAAACCGTTGGAATAGATGAGACTGCACGAGCACCGCTTCCGTTCGGTTTCGTAACGAAAAGGCCTTATATATAAGGAGACCAGATAAAAGGTACTCCTTTCGAAAAGGAGCACTCGTTTGAAACAAGAAAAAAAAAGGAGGGCGGGGGGGGGGGTGCATTTTCTAATGCCACAAAGAAAAAAAAAATTGTTTTTTCAAAATTCAATTGCAAAAACAAACGCAAGTCGCAAAAAAAAAAAAAAAAAAAAAAATCGCAATAGCGACAACGAACCCTAACTTTCACAATCGACAAAATAATCTTGAACGACAAATCAATGCTTCCTTAATTCTAAATGCCTATTACTTTCTGGGTTTCAATATTGAGCAAAAGTTCGCCCTAAGTTCTGAACGCACTGCTATCTATCGTCGAGACAAAAAAAGCCGAGAAATTTACGATTGGTGAATTCGTAAATTTAAATTCCTAAATTAACCAATTTTTTTTTTTTTTTTTTTTTTTGAATGCATCGCTAATAGCTACTGGCCACAAGGTAGCGCTCTGTTCTGAACAGTTGAAGAATGTTTTGAAGCAAATGCAGTAGGCATTTAGTATTTCGGGGGCGTTGCTATAATAAGGCGGAAAGTTTCTCACTGAAATGAGCCATCGGGAAAAGAATCATAGGAGTATAGTTGACCTTTATTTCGCCAATTTGGAGATTTAAATGGCTTCTAATATTTACTGTTTCATCCGAAATGCCTTCAGAAAACTGCATTACACAGCAGTGGCTTTTAAAGATCAAAATTACATGCTGTTCGATCTCTGCAGGAAGAATCGAATACACACCAAGCAACTTCTCTCGGTCTAGAAAATTCCAGTTCTATTCCAAGCTTTTCACGAAATCCCCGTCTTCCCGCCCAGAAACAAAACATCGACATGCTGAAAACCCCATTCCCCCAAGTACATTATCTAGAAACGGATAAAAGGCGACAAATAGAACATCAAAAAAAGAAAAGTGAGAAATTCCCTCCCTGCAATATGATGACTCAATGTTTATTCGCAATAGATTCTCCATCAGCAGAGCCGGGTTTTGGAGGAGTGTTTTCTTTAAATCTAGTCACCGCCGGTGGAGACCGCGAGTCTGCAGAGCAGAAACGGTTTGAACAGCTGAAGAGAATTTCTTCTATCTGGGAATATGGGTCGTGTCTTGCTAGCAAGAGGCCCCAAACGGTGTAGAAATAAATCTTTCACGCACTGCCACGATACACTCCAGCGGATAATTAAGAGAAACGAGTAAAGATATATTTTTTTCTCGGCATATCTCACAAAAATAACGTTCATGGATATCTTCATCCAATTGGAGAGGACATAATTTATGATAGGAAATGCCTTGTTGCGATGTCAACAAATGCTCATTGTAAGTAGCAGCGGTACTACATACAGAGAACTTCTATAAACTTTTTCAACTTTTAATGTCGTGATAGTACTATGTTAATGAAACTGTGACAACGCTTGAAACTATTTTTGTCCGGTTTTTCCTCCCTTTTCAGCGAAATTTTCAACAAAATGAAGGGTAGCTTGTTTTTTCCTCCTTCCGTTCAGTTTTTTAGCCGTTTCCTTTTCCACCCGAAAACTTTACTTTTATTTTTACCTAAAATATTTTTTAATGAAGTTGTTGTAGCTATCAAAATTTCCGTTTATACAAGTATGATGTACGCACCGACAAAAAATTACAAAATTTTAGGAGCCAAGAGTTTTAGGCGTCAGATCAATTATTTTTCAGCTTATAGGAAAATTCAGTGTGCCATGGTTTCCAAAAATTTCTTGTTCTGATTTTTTTTCTTTAATCACCTGAAGTTTTTGCTATGTCAGAACATGACAGTAAGCATTATACGCGTTAGAACCGTTATGATCACTCCCCCCCCCCCCCCGAGAAAATTCTGGCTTGTAGAACCAAAATCCCTCTTCTCCCCTCCAGCGGAAAATTCTTTCTTCGCTTACAAATTTCTGAAGATTCATACTATATTCGACAAATGCAGATCTGCCCTAAACTATTTTCCGAGAAGTTCTAAACCTGCCCTTCAAAAAACACCCACACACCTATCAATCACAAAATGTTCTTGCTAATTTCAAAGATTCTTTTAAAGCCATTTATATAGGTTACTCAGGCGATGTTCCGAAGCCTACCGAAACGGATTCCCTTTCCATTGAGGAAGTTTAGCTGGTCAGGAGGATATCGCTCCAGGCAAGAGCCTCCAGGGATGAATGTTTGCGCCGCGGAATGTTATGCAAAAAAGAAACGCCAAGTCCGTGATAATGTTTTATTCATGCTGATCGGCGAAGCATTGTTCTCGCAGTTCTGAGGTAATTGGCGAATGGTTTTCGCATTAATTGCCCACTGTGCTAGAAGCTAGGCACCGCGAATCAACCATTCTCGAATAGAAGCGAGCAGATCAAAATGCTGCTAATGCTACTGGGAGGCAAAGCCGATTTTCGTGATGATAGTGATTATTTGAAAATCGCAACCCAGATTGCGAGAAAAATATAAAGAGAAGAACACACACAAAACAAACAGAATATATTAAGAGTTTTTCAAACATTGACCTGAGAGTAACTTGTAAAGTTTTCGGAAAGAAATTGGAATGAAGGAATAGTAAACTGCTTAGGAATCTCCACCAAATTCACACTAAGGCTCTTTTAAAACTAGGCCTAAGCTATGTAACTTAAGAAATTCCTCAGAAACAAACAAAAAATTTGAAGACAAAAAACGTCGACCGTTAGAGAGCATAATTTACCAGCAAGTCATCTGCTATTGAATTAATTTGCCAGAAAATTGCTATAAGAGAAGAAAAGACAACCTTGCAAAAGCAAGGAAACGGCTTGAAAGAACCTTTTTATGAAGAACAATTAACACCAAGGACGTGCCGAAATTTTACTGACTAAGTACTAAAATGGCGTCAATTTAATAGGTTGAAACTCTTAGATTATGTGCAAGATTAATAAAAGAACAGTAGTCAATTTCTTTTAAGATAACAAGTATTTCAAAACTTTTATTATTTTTATTTTATGTTTTATTTATTGTTTAATTTTTTTGACGAAGTTAACTTTTTATTTGGCACGGTTTTTAGGAAGCGACACATCTTTTTATGGGCTCTATTATGGGATCTACAGCTTCAAATAGCTTATTTTTTACAACTGTGCTACATTTTTGTTATTATTTGAAACAAAAAATAGAAATTATAATTAATTTATAGCCCGCATGTCAAGAGGATACAATAATTTAGTCAAACATATTCATAGGCAAAGTATAAATTATTTTCAAATTTAAAATAAACAAATTTTGTTTACACAATGCCGGCAATCGTAAAAGGTACTAACAGAAATGGAATATAGCTACAAAACTCAAACGCGTTCAGGCGCTGAAATCTCCATTTACAAATGAATGCATGAATTTTCCTTTCAAAAAGCAAAAAGGAGTATTGATAAAATTTTCTTGATCTCCTACATTCATACACAAATATATAAATTTAAAAGCAAAATGAACTGTTGAAAAAACTTCCAGATAACCGTTCTCATTTTTCTAGCGAAATCGCACATAGCCATGTAGCTCAAAATGTCTTCACTGCAACCGAATAATGCAAAGAGGAAAGAAAAAAAAAAGAAAGCAAAAGAAAAGGTTTGGGACTGGAACAAAAGAAATCCCTCTTCGAATTAGGTTGGAGAAGGTCATATTTTTCATAATGGGTCACAATTCGATCCATCCCTTCTGACCAGGTTCCAGGCCCAAAACTGGCCTTTCACCATCTAAGGCGTGAAGCTTTCTCTCGCTGACCAAATTAGGATGCAGAGCAACCAGAACCGGACCGGTCAAGCAGCCGGTCACGGACAGCCCTACCGACAACTGAACAGGCCTATAATGAGTCATTGGTGCAAGGACCGAAAATGAAGGGGAAAGTGGTTCATTTTGTTCCTCTGAAGCAATTACAGCTTGTCGGAAAGATATGAGAAGATAAAAGCGATGCAAATGATGATGAATAGATTCGGGAGATCATTGGCATAGCTTTATAAGGAGAGAGCATTTTCGGAAATTTTCGGGTGGAAAAGATGTACGCAGTCAGAGTAACTATGGGCCGTGTGGGTTAACTCAATACCACATAAAAAACAAAAATAACTTGAAAAAAACTGGAAGTCCCAGTGCTACAGGGGTTGTCGAGACTCATTGACGGGGCACGTTGGTCCGATCCTAATACTTTTATTTCAATTAGTATTTTATTTATTGATTATATTAATATGCACTAAGAATCCTATGCAATTTTAGGTACATTGAACAAATTTATTGCTAATTTTTCAGTGATGAGTAATTTTTATGAATCAGCAACTTCGTTTATTATTTTTTTGAATGGTTTTCGTGAAGAAGGAAGTAACAAATTGAACTCCTCTCCTGAAGCAAGTTCTTTTAGCTCATAATTATTTGTTGTCGTAAAGAAAATAACTATGACAGCATTTTTTCAGACCAGGAACCCGTGGTATGTCCCAAAAAAAATATTTTCAAAAATCAATATGCATACCAACTAAAGTTGCGCCAAATGACATTTTAATGGTAAGGTAAAAATTTAAACAAATATTTAACGATTCACAGACCTTTCATGAACAATATCCACTTTTGTAGATGGTTCGATTATAATACCGCAAACGTAGAAGTTGACCACTTTAATATTTTAATGTGTTACACTATGTTTTTCATTGCTAAACACAAAAAAGTCATTTTTTAAATCCTAAATAATATTTATCATGATGACGAGAAATATTTAAAGAAACTTATGTAAAATAGAAAATCTGACTGTTCATTTAATTTTGGTACAAGATAAAAAATGAAAATCTAGAAATGCGGACCAACACGCCCCGCTTCCACCTACTCTAGCGCAGTATAAAATTGGTTCTCTTTTTTTTTTTTTTTTTGGTCAAAAAAAAAAAAAAAAAATGGCAGTATTGTACGCAGCTCATTGTATTACTCAATAATTCTGAAGTTACTGCTTGGGAGCTATTTATTTATTTGTTTTTAAAGTTCTTGAAATTGCTCTTCCTAGATTAATATGTTATGCTATGTTGTAAATGATAGAAACTTTGTGACATCGTAAAGTACAAAAAGAGAGTTTTAAACATTCAGAACTTTCATTTTTATGCTTCAAAGTTAACACTACTTTTAAATTAGTTAACATTCCATTGCCGACGTAACTCAAAATTACCCTAAATAGCAGGATAACTTTGAAGTAGAAGAAATAATTTATTTTAAATGAATTTCAATCTTTATTTCCTGATTTTGCATAAACACACAATAGTTTCGGAGTGTTTCTTTCGTTTCATTCCAACAAGTACACACAGTAATTAAATGTGTGAAGGGTCGTTTAAAAAATTGCGGTGAAAGCTACCCTGAATGACCTAGCGGTTAACTCTCTCAAATGCGCAGAACTTAAATTCGCATTTCTCTAAAATTTATGAAAGATTTGAGAAGTAAATTTATCGTGCATTCCTCAGTTTAAAATGTATTAGGAGAAATTTTCAACACACTGCGACCATTAACACACCGTTGCTTCCGCATAACTATCTTCGGAAAGGAGACGCTGATAAGGCAGACGCAAAGAGTGATAAAATACATTTCTGCGATTGATTGCATCGTCAACTATGTGCTTAGCGTCATTTCCTTCCTCTCTATTTGTTCTCTTGCAGTTTCAATTCAAGTGAATGCGAAGGCACTAGGTTTGTCAAACACTTTCTCACACAAAAAATAAAAAGACAAAACTGAACCGTTGGAAATATTGCTTAGCGCAGGGATTCCTAAACTTTTAAGACTCGCGGCACCATTTGAAGAATAAGATTTTTTTCACGGCACCTTTGCTTAAAAGGTGCAAGCAAGTAATTACAGAAAACTTTTGCGAATGAGTAACTACTTATTGACAATGTGACATTTTTCCGCACTTTGTGAAATTTTCTTTCTGAAATGTAAAACATCGACGTAAAAAAGCCGACGAAGGCAAATCAGCCATGTTTAATGAACATAGATGGCAATCGTAGAAAACTTTTCCCAACGAGATCAATACTGCAACGACTAATTAACGATATAAATGTTAGAGCAAATATAATTACTGTCCGGTGTTCAGCCGTGAAAACCGCACCAGTTCCACTTAAAAAAGGGTAGATGGGTTGTGTGTGATTAACTTTCCGAAATTTTCAGTTTAAAACTGAAGCATTTGCTATATCCTTTTGACATATTCAACTGAAGTATGTATTTGAAACTAGCATCGTTTCATGTTGTTTGATACGGCTCGAAATGCTTTTTATTCTTCCCCTAGTTGTTATCTTACTTAACATCCCTATTTTAGTAAGATTAAAGAAGACATGACACATACGTAAATGCGCAGAAGGATTTACCTGAGAAGATCCGACAGTACATCAGAGGCTTCGGATTAAATCAAGGGATGTTTATTGTTGCCAATAGACTCATTGCGTTCAAATTAACGAAATGGTTCATTAAGTCTCAGATATCTAAAATTACACCACGTACCGATTCCATATGGACAACTCGATTGAATAAGCAAAAATAGAAGACGTAATCTAAAAAATATTTCGAAAGTTTGTGTAACCTTCGCTCATCTAGTACCAGTGACAAATGTCCAGGATACGACAAGCTCCCAACTCAGAAATCGAAATTGACTACAGGACGTGAAGGAATGTGAAGACACTATCCCCTCCCCCCTCCGAATGCATTCTGGGTCAAACACCTTGATGGAGAGTCTGGGATTATATCAGACATGACCTTTAAGCGGGAGAAAAAAGTAAGAAAATGGAAGTGTATTTCGAGGCTCCACCTTTCAACTGTATCTGGGGTTTTCCAGGAAATTCTATTGCGGCATCAAGGTTGTTGCACAAACCCGGGAAAATGAATTCATTGACTTATCCTAATCCTTTTTTTCCGCGAATAACGACATTGATCTTCTACAAAAGCAGTCTCTTCAGATGTGCCCACAGGGGGGATGGCGACGCCATCAAAATATCTGGGGGGGGGGGGGTAACTAAATTATTAATTTTTTTATTGTTGTTATTATTTACGGTTTTTTTTAAAGAATTCATTAATTAAATTTATTTTTTTTTCTTTATTATTATTTTTTTTTTGTCGTGTGTGTGTGCTTGGAATGTCTGGAGCGGGGGGAAGCGATTCTATTCTGCGCATAACTCGAACTTTTAAAAAATTAATTAAAAAAGTTATTAAAAAATTAAATATTCAAAACAACAAACAAAAAAAGAGGGGTAAAAACAAAAAGGACAAGAGGGTTGTGAAAAATTTTTTTTTTTTTGGGGGGGGGGGGATGGGACCTCCTGAGTCTCTTGAAACTATGTAAAAAATTATGCAGCCAGTTGAATATAATTTATATATTACAGATGGATATTTTGCATTAAAACTTTAGTCACAATTAGCCAACACATATTTGCAGCAAATCTTTCAGTCAACATTTACTCATTTAACATGCAAAATCATTTTTTACCGGGTTAATAAGTCCCTTTTCCTGGAAGTGCCGCTGAAAATTTTTTGTCCGTTGAAAACTAAAACTTTCGATTATTTTTGGTTGGAATAACATCTAGAAATTAAAATCCGTACATTTTCTACTCGTTCCCTATTACCTGGGAGCTAGGAAGAGCTTTTTTTATTTTCAGCAGTGAAAAAAATAAAAATAAAAGTAGAAAAACCGTCTTCCGTCTTGAGGCAAATGTAGTAGGCATAAATCGCTGGAGTATTCATATTTCCCAAGATTAAGAAAGCAGCCACGCCAGAGAAATAACCTCATTTAACTGCTGAAAATATCAAATTCTAAAAATTTGTAAAATAAAATTCTGAAAAAGGGGAGAGGGGATTTTATTGTGAGAGATCAGTACAATCAAATACTGCTAACGATACATGTAAGGAGGGTGGACCTAAGCTAAAAACTCGAGACATAAGTTGAATATTTCATAAAATATCCAAACGGATTTGTCTTCAAATTCCTTACCAACGAACTAACCACAGAAAACTGACCTAATAACGGAACATAAAGGAACTACAGAGAAACAGAAGGATGTGTTTTGTGAGTAATAGGAGGAAAATCCACTGTGTCACATCTTCTCTCCCTCTTTCATACACAACACTCGCTCATAAATAACAGGTCATTGCTTCGGAAAGCAAAACCCACATCATGTAGTAGGTTAGGGCAGCCTGTTTGGTGTGCGAACGAATATAAAAACCCGCATTTTTGATATGTGACTCAGTTATTGAGATTGTTTTGAATAGTTAAACCACAAAAATTCGGAAATACTAAGACTCGGAAACTGATAGTTGAGCAGTGATTGCAATACCGAACCAAAACTACAATCCCGGTATTCGTTTTTTTCTTTCTTTTTTTATTACGGGTTACTAGTGTCAATACCACTTTTTGATTTTTCTTTTTTTTCTTCCAAAATGAAACAATACAATCGTTGCATTGCACATTTTTATGCAAAAAAGCAAACTATAAAACATAAACAATTTTACTGCTAACAAATATAAAATGAAGAAACAGATTTTGGTCAAATTGTAATAATAGGAGCAGTATAATAATAATTTATATTGTTAGACGCAAAGAAAACAAGAAGTTCTGTCAAGAACTAAACGAGCCTACTTTCCCGTACATCGACATAGGCATTGTAGCATCTGATCAATATTCTCTTGATTATCTAAAACTAAAAATTATGTCAAACATATCTTTTTGCACTTAAAGCTGATTTCTGAAAGCAAAATATACCCCTCTCATCAGATAAAATAGACACGTAAAAAGTAAATAAACGAGTCAATAAAGTTTTGTCGCACCTTTAAAAGAATGTAACTGCTATAGTTCTTCCGTAGAAAAATTCCACAATCGTTTTCAAAAGAAAAAAAAATAAATAAAATAAAAGTACAAAGAACTTCAAAGCACATTTTATCAAAGAAAGAAAAAAAAACTCGTTCGTTAATAAAATGTCTTGAATTTCATTTTTAATCCGTTGCCAGTTGTTAAATATAAATAAGGAATAAAATGCTCTCGTGAATGAAAAATTTTTGTTAACAAAAAAAATCGTCTGGTAAAAAAAATAATAATAAATTAAACAAAACAAATAAATAAATATACAAAAAATCGTCTGCCCAGTCAGTCATTTTTTCTGAAACTGCATTTCCGCCATGTTTGCGGAGTCGGAGTCGGAATCAGAGTCCTCACAGAAGATTATTCAAAAAAGTACTTTACAATACATTATTTATCAAAACCATTTTCTTACAAAGTTATTTTGAAGGAAATCCGCCTTGAAGTTCAGAATCAACATTCAATTTAAATTCCTCCGTAGGCGCTCATGTTAAAATGTTTTCTGAACGGTTCATCATTGAACGAAAAATGGTTCAAATTGAAAAGTGAAATATAGGAATGAGCCTCTCCGAGATCTTTCGAACAAAAAAAAGTTTATTCAATTCGGACGGTTCACTTAAAAGTTATTAGGTGGGGAAAGGTTGTTTGAACAGTTCAATGTTGAACAAAAAAAATGTTCAAACTGAAAATTTAAATACGGTAATGAAGCATCCTTGCTGAGATCTTTTGAACAAAATAAAGTTTGTTTAAATCGGACTGTTCATTCAAAAGTTATTAGGTGTGAGAGCTTGTTTGAACGGTTCAATGTTGAACGAAAAATTGTTCAAATCGGAAATTTAAAAACGGGGATGAAGTATCCTTGCCGAGATCTTTCGAACAAAAAAAAGTTTGTTTAAATCGGACGGTTCACTCAAAAGTTATTAGGGGTGAGAGCTTGTTTGAACGGTTCAATGTTGAACGAAAAATTGTTCAAATCGGAAATTTAAAAACGGGAATAAAGTATTCTTGATAAGATCTTTCGAACAAAAAAAACTTTATTCAATTCGGACGGTTTACTTAAAAGTTATTAGGTGGGGAAAGGTTGCTTGAACGGTTCAATGTTGAACGAAAAATTGTTCAAATCGAAAATGTAGATACGGGAATGAAGTATCCTTGAAAAGACCTTTCGAACAAAAAAAAGTTTGTTCAAATCGGACTGTTCATTCAAAAGTTAGTATCGCGGGACCGGTTGTTTGAACGGCTCAAAGTTGAACCAAAAATTGTTCAAATCGAAAAATCAAATATGGGAATGAGCTGTACTCGCCGAGATCTTTCCAACAAAAAAAAGTTTGTCCAAATCGGATTGTTCATTCAAAAGTTATTAGGGGGGGACAGACAGACCGACAGACCGACAGACCGACCGACGCACAAATTCCCCATCTCAATACCCTACTTTCAAATTTTTAATTTTTCGATATTTATTTCATTTTTTTGTTTCTTTTTGACTTTTTTTTACTTGGCGATATTTTTTGAACTTGGCGATATTTTTTGGACTTGGCGATATTTTTTGGACTTGGCGATATTTTTTGGACTTGGCGACATTTTTTAGATGCATTAAGCCAATTTTAATGCTTTTTTCGTCTCTTTTATTTTTAACGGGAAAGTAGGCTAAAAAAAGGTGAAAATGAACCGAGAAAAAAAGTACTGAACAACGAAGGAAAAAAACTTATCAGCTGATCAAAGTAAATTGCAAAAAATAAGTGCCCCTACCCCCCCCCCCCCCAATCAAGAAAATGCCACTCATGGCACCAAATGATGAAAATACCGTTTTTAGAGCCAAATTTTGGTATCAAATGATTGATTACTTAGTATCATTGTAAAAACAAAAACGTATTTAAAATAGCAGCAGACAACTTAATAAGTTACATTAGAAACCCTGAAAAATATTATTTTCAACCAATATCGATAATACTGAGTATTTTACTCAATAAAATGCCAATTTTACAGTTCTGAATAACAGCACAATATAGCGGTTTTCGGTGTGCCAATATCGCAAACATTACAGACGAGTATGGAACAATTAACGATAGGTTTCGATTTGAAGAAGGGGGTGTGGTACATAACTGCTATGTGCTTTTGCGGCGATGGTATCTCTACCAGAGCAAACAACTTAAAGAAGTGCCAACGCATAACATCATATAACACTTTCAGGCGGAACAAGTTTTCCTAAATCATCACTCACA
>JAXGGA010018865.1:0-21212 GCA_038373865.1 Uloborus plumipes | reverse complement strand
AAAAAAAAACGTTTATCTGAGCTTAGTTTTTTTTTTCCTTTTTTCTTTCTTTGTTTCTTTCTTTTTTTTTAATATTGGTGAAATATTTAATAACTGTATCATTTACGTAGAAACCTATTGAAATGATATTGAAACAGAAAAGCTTTAAAATTTAAACTAAGAATAATTAAAAGTTTAAATTTTGAGTATATACAGAGATATTTAATTCAATCTTTTAAAGTTTCGTCTATTTTGATAAAAATACATAATTTAGAAAGAAATCACAATATGCTAGTGTTTCATTTCATATGTAGCGCTACTCCTGTACAAATAAAATAGAGGCTTTAAAAATTAATTTAAATGTATTTAACATGTTCTTAAAGAAATTATGCGAGAAACAACTTTGATTTATTGTTTTGAAGCTGCATTACATAAAAATAAGCGAACATGCAATGTAATTGTAATGCCGAATATTCGCAGGATATCCGACCGGATATCCGGTATCCGGCGTGTGATGAGACACCGGATATCCGATATCCGGTATCCGGCACAATCACTATCCGGTCCATCCCTATTTTTCAGAATACTTAAAGTTTTCTCTAAATCATTATCACATTTACCAAATAGAACAATGTCATCAACGTACAATAATAAAATCACTTTAGAGTTAAAAACATATACACAATTACAACCTGACAATTTGTTAAACCCTAATTTAATTAAAACATCATCAATTTCAAGATACCATAATCTTCCGCTTTGATGTAGACCATAGATTGCTCTTTTTAATTTACAATACAGGTTTTCTTTACCTTTAATAATAAATCCGGGAGGTTGACACATAAAAATAGGTTGATCAATAGGGGCATACTTATAAGCACTACGAACATCACATTGAATATGCTTCCATTTTTGCACAACAACTAGCAATGTAAAGAAAAATCGAATTATACTGAAATTAATGACTGGGCTGTATGTGTCATTATAGGATTGATATTTTACTTGAGAGCTTCCTACTGCATATAATCGTGCTTTATATTTAGCAATTTGACCCAATTCATCCTTTTTCACAGTATAAACCCACCTGGATTTCACTGGTTCGATATTTCCTTCATGGACTGCTAAATCCCAAACCTGACGATCTTCCATCGTCGAAATCTCATTTTGCATCGCTGCAAGCCATTCAGCACTTTCTTTAGATTTCATAGCTTGTTTATACGTGTTTGGAATTACAATATCAGAGTCTAGTCATGCTTGTGTATAATCTGCATTTAAAACTTGTCCCCCCTTAGGAATATCACCTTCATACTGATCAGAACCTTTAAAACTGAACAATTGAGCATTATATACAATATCATTTTTGTTACAATAATTTTTGACATCATTCAATGACCTCAATCTGGTATTTTTATGCTTTTCGTAAAAGTAAATATCATTTCTAGTCCCGTCTTTTCGCGGTACAACTTTTCTTTCCCAAATTACTTCCCGCAGTATTTTCTCATTTTCTTCGTCTGACGAAGCATCTGATAACTTTTTATCTTCCCCCTCTGATTCACTTTCAATCTCACTTTCTACTGGGCCCATAACCCTTGATAATGGGATAAACCCATTTCTTATAATTAACAGCAGAGTTAATGATACTAAAGGATGACTAAGTTCATTTTAAAAAACAAAACTTATCTTTATTTTCCCATAAACATCAACGAAGTTTTGAAGCGATGACCAACGATCAATTTAACTAGTGAAACATTTAATTATGACCTAACATCCGGGAAAATATCACCGGTAAACTTTAAAGTTGATTTTGAAACATTATAAAAATGAGCATTGCTCCGAAAAAGTAAAAGAGTTTACCCCTTTCCAGCGGGGAAACAAACTCAAAAATGCGACACACGCAATGTGGCCGATCGAAAAAGCAAGTGAAGATCGAAAGTCGAATCTTCAATTTTATACCCTGCTACATTTGCATATTGAAACGACGTAAAACACGTGACACACAGCAACGCCCTACACACGTGTCATCACCGATTGGTTTTGCTGGCACATGACGAGACAACACCGCTGGTGCGTCATGAACTAGCCCCGCCTACTACACGTGCACGGGAATCCCAGTTCCGAACGATGCACACAAGTCAGTTGATAGTAGGAGTTACATAAGCAATGTTTGATACAAGTTTAGTTCTTTAAACGAAACAAGATAAAATTAAGGTAAGGAGTGAGATTAACTAATGCATTTGTCTAACAGAATCTTGCGTCATCCTGCTCCCAAACGCACTTTTAGATCGAAATTGCGCCTGACTGCGCCAAAACGGCCGTTTTTCTAGCGAATATCGCTAAAAAGGGGCATAACTTCTGCTTTTGTTAACCGTACGTTATGACGGTTGCTATGGCGATATTCTGAACATGTGCGTCGCGAAAAATATTCTCCTTATCTGAAATTTCAATCCTTTTGCATCTTGCAAAAATTTTGATATTTTTCACAATCCAAAATTATTTTGACACATGCTACCTCAGCTTAACTTATTTTATGTTTTATTTTGAGAAAAAAGTAATTTATTTTTAGAAGCTTGTCAACATCTAGCATTTACGTCGCGGACGACGCTTCCTCTGTTGAAGATTTCAATCCAAATGCATCTTGCAAACATTTTAGACAATTAACCGTTATTTTGACAATAGATACCTTCCATTAGCTAATTTTAGCTTATATTTTGATAACAAACAATTTATTTTTTCTATTTATATACCTATTAATTTTTCCAAGCTTGATTTTAATAAGCATTAGGTTCTCCATTGCTTCACTTTTTGGAAAGCAATTAAAATAATCAAGCACATAATGTTTAATTATGATTTTGTACTGAAAGGCAGTATTTTGAAAAGTTGAATTTGTAAAATTATAATTTTAATAGCTTAAAATAGAATTTTCCATGCTACTAGCAGCTGTGCTCCCATTAGGTCATTAAAGGAAAGATAAAATATTGATGCGTTGTACAAAATTCAGAGATACTTTATGGCAGCACATAATTATATCATTCTACTGTTTAGAAGTTCTAAAGTTTTGTAACCAGCACATATTTAAGGCATTAAAAGCAGAGAGACAAACAAATTAAATGTGAAGCAGTATACTATAGTTACACAAGAAGCTTAATCCAATCAAGAGTCATCAGATTTTTTATTAAATTTAGCAAACCAACGACTAAAGTCAGCTGTTAAGAACAATGTCTTGTCTGAAATCGAGTTGCAAAATGGATTTTAGAAGATGCAGAGAAGTTATGATTGAGAAAGAGAAGAACAGTAGAACAGAAAGAAGCGAAGTTAAACTTTTAAATTAAGGTTTTTCAATTTTTAGCTCACAAAATCTAATTTTGCGCGATAAAACATAAAAAAACTTTAGTTTACTTTTCAAGCACAAAGGTAGTTAGTTCCTCAATTTTGAGTTAAAGCGCATTGTTAATAAAAGAATATCCAAATGTTATTGATAATTATGCAACTAAAAAACCAAAAAATGTCTTAATTTTTCATATTGTCGTGGAAGTTTTAAACCAAACGTTTGCATTTCATATTTGACCACCACGAATGCGCTCCTAGGTGGATAGGATTTTTTTCTTTTATATAGGTCTAGATTCTGCTTGTTAATCCTTCAATTTTATAAATTGAAGTGTGTGTCATATTGTACTACATTTAAATGGTTTAAAAGGAACTACTACAATTTTATTTAAAATTTGTTCATAAAATATTTGGTGTGAGTGTAGTAGCTGTATAGTACTCGTTGCTCGTTTCTTAAGCTGTGTTAAAAATGTAAAATGATACATAACTGGTAATAAAATGTATATGGGAGTTGTAGCTTTGCTGTTTATAGAAATAAATATATTGTGCAAGAACACAATAGTTATGTTTTTCGACTAACTGATAAGCTTTCCCTTTAAAAGTTAGTTATTCAGCAGAAGTACGACTAGATAACGTCAAGTGGTCCTATATATTCTGGAAAATGGGCCTGAAAAAGGCCATATAAAGGCCCTATTTTTTAATCTGCTGAGAGGGTGGGAACCCTGTATACTCATGCATTCAAAGCATATGAAATAACTCACAAAAATATTTTATATGATATGTTCATGTTTCAAGCATCTTAAAAGGAAACAAATAGTGAAAAATAGTGATTTTTTGGACAATATTAAGAAAAAACTGAATTTTTTTTACAAAATGTGACATAAAAATATGAAACTGCAAACATATTACAACGTTAAACAGCATTACTTGAAAATAAATGAAATATGTTTTTAAAAATAGGTACAAATGTACAAAACGTACATGATACGAAAATTTTATGTGTCACAGTTTGAGCTTTCACAAAAAATCTTTTTTTTTTTTCAAAGAAAGGCAGTTCCTTTCGATCCTTTAAACGTGCACGAACGAAACCATCCCTCGTTTCTATTCCACTTATGGTCAGTCAGGGTTCGTACACTCCTTACAAACTCCTTATAAACTCCTGCTTTTTAACAAAAGAAAATAAGGGCCCTTAAAACTCCTAAATTTTGCAATTATCTCCTTACAAACTCCTTAGTTTTTATTCTGTTCATGCATATTTTTTATTCTTTTAAGTGTTTTCTTCTATCACTAATCCCAGGGGTGATTGTGTTCGGTTATTACATCAGAATTCTAGTGGTATATTTTCGCGTGTTAAAACCGGAAATCCAGTATTTTTCGCTATGCTTTTATCTCCCACATTCGAATTTTTTTTCCTTTTTCCAAATTTTCGACGATTACATCGATAATTATTAGTAATATACATCATCTAGACCTGTTAAAATGGCATTCTAAATTTGTTTTGCGTTAATACATTCTTTTATTTGCCGCTTTTATACATTTGCCTTCTTTTAAAATGATGCAATCCCTTTGCATCCGGTTTGAGAATCTAAATTTTTCTGATTTTTTATGTTTACTTTGCTTTGCTAAGGGGCAAATAAGTAAAATATCTTTTTATTTCTATTAAAATTGAAAATTAAAAACTTTCAAGCGAAATTCTGCGTTTCCTATGAGAGTTAAGAATTGAAATTGAAATTACTTTTGCTTTAAATTTTTCTTCAATTACATTGATTATTATTCACTATATGTATATCAGAGCTTTAAAATGCAAATTGTAATAATTTAACTTTAATAAATCCTTTAATGTGCCGTTTTTTCTTTTTTTCTTTTGTTTGTTTAACGCGTTCATTATGAAAATCGCGATCTCTTTGCATCCGCCATTATATTAGGATTTTTTGCATTTGTGATATTTACTATTCTTTGTCACTAAATAAACCACTAAAATTTCAATTTATTTTTTTTGTTTAAATCAGTAAGTTGAAAAGTTTTAAACGAAATTCTGTGCTCTTTAAGAATGTCAATTGTCAAAAAGTTTAAGAAATGTGAAAGTTATTCTGCCGCGATTATCTTCAGTTAGCTTATTATTATTTTTATTTTAAAAATAATTATTTTTTTAATGTGGATTCCAGTTACAAAATTATTAAAAAATGTCTTGTGTTTGAGAAAGTACTGATTTTCAATCAGTCTTTTTATTATTATTTCTTTTTTTTTAAATTCATTTTCCAAATAAAATATTTTTCAATGGTCTCCCCTCCCCCCATCGATATTTGGGTTTTATTTCGAGTCGTCTAATATTCTTGAAGCAGCAAATGCATATTAAGTTAGTGTGTTATTCAATATATTGTATGATGCCAAAAATAAATAATACAAGCTTTGTAAAAAAGTTTTTTTTAATACGTTGCTTAAAATTGTATCTTTTAACTGAAAAATACTCCTTAAAAATTGAATTCAACTCCTGCAAAACTCCTTACTTTTAATTTTCAAATTTAAGTATGAACCCTGTCAGTGATGCATTCGTCACCAACTTCACGACGTGTTCCACGAATTGAATATGACAAATAAATGTTCACATGTTTCAAACAAAGTTGGGAACATCTCCGGTTTTCACCGTGTAGCTTGTCTTCAGATGGCATCATTATTATAGGAGGTTCTGTTATATTCACGTTTTTACACTGCCAATTTATCAAGTCTGCATAGTCGGAAGAAAAGTTAATCTCAAAAATGATAAAAGTGTGGACGTCATTACTATACACAGAATTGGTGTTTCTTACTCTTAAAATTTGACGAGTAACTAACTGCCGTACATGCCTTCGATCATCATTTAACATTACCAGCAAAATATTTTCAGTACATACAAAAAAAAAAAGCTATTCTCTAAATAACTGGCTCAATGACATGTAACAGGTTGTCTGGTAAATAATGCGATTGGTAGAGTAACTTGCCACAAGTTTGGTGAACCACCCTTGCATGATGGTTTGCACTTAGTGAGAAACCAGCCAGGTGCACATTTAACAATGACTGAAACTAGCATTTTTAAGTTTGCTGTCGGATATTCTGTGCCGATGTTCAAGCGCAAATTTGATTGACTGTCATGAGCCATCTAGAATGACTCAAGAAACTAGGTACTGTTTCAGAAAGATGTATGGAGTGGTAGGTACTAATAACGGCTTCAAATATTTCCAGTAAATATTTCTGGTCTATTCTTAGGTCAGCTCGGTCGATAGTTGGCATGTTTTGCATATTCAGGGTTCCCACGGTCCTTAAAAGTCCTTAGAAACTCCTTATTTTTCATTTTGAAAAATAAGGGCCCTTAAAAGTACTTACTTTTGATTCAAGGTCCTTAAAATTATTTTTCAGTCCTTATTTTTCACTACTGATAGTAATTTAATGATTTGAAATTGCTAGCGAGAATGAAAATAAAAATCTTTTTTCAACTTTTCCTTTTTACTGCATTGGGATCCTGTGTTGAAATCTAAGCATTCTCAGTGAAAACAAAGAAAACAAATGCATGTGGGGGTAGGGGGAGAGGTAGTTGTCTAGAAAATATCCACTCACCATTTCGAGTTTGAAAAAAGTGGCCATTGAAAAAATAAATGAACTAATAGATGCTTTAATAATAAGAAAAAAAAGACTTTACAATTTTTTTGTCCTCTTGTATTTTTACTTCCTTTTACGTAGTACAGAAAGTATTGTGATCGCGAAAAAAAAAATCACTCAAATTTGAGTCTAAATTTTGATTTTGCTCACCCCCGAATGAATGTTCAGTAGTTTTTTCGACCTGTCAGCACGTGCATATGTACCTACCAACATATAAGCAGCCGAAAAATCCTTTTCAACCACCCCCGAGTTAATTACGACGAGTTTTCTCGGGACGTCTGTATGTACGTATGTGCGGATGTATGTGCGTATGTGTCTCGCGTAACTCAAAAACTATATGCCTTAGAAACTTCTAGCTTGGTATGTAGGCTCTGAGGATGGTCTAGTTGTTCACCTCTCCTTGTGGTTGCATTCGAATGTTCCCAAGGGGGTGTTTTACCCCTTTTTTGGGGTAAATCAGTGTTAATTTCAATGCAGACTCAAGTGATATGAATTGGCGCGACCACTTGGCGATATGTCGCCAAGCTTTTAATCGCCAAGGGTTTGATGACAACTTGGCGACAAATTTGGCGAAAAAATTATTTTTTTGAATTTGGGTTCAACTTGGCGCTATTGGCGATATTTTGCGAAAAATTCACTGAATGATATTAAAATCAGCAATATTTAGAAAATTAACCATTGTACAATATTTTTTGCATTGTTTCGTGGCAGATTAGGGGAGCAAATATTTGAATTGTTACCTTGCTCACTCCAAGCACTTTTTTTTAACACTTAAGGCAACTACTAAGAAATTAACACGTAAAAGGAAGTAGTGTGGGGTCCATACCAGATTTTTCAGTCTGTAATCAATATCACAGCGATTTATTTTAAAACAATGGTGCTCACCCTTCTTTAACTCGAAGGTCACACCTCATTTTAAGATGAATGTTGTACACCAGAAAGTTTAAAGAAGCATAGCTGTTTGAAGGTTTTACAAATCGTTTTCAACTAGTTTTTTCAGAGCAAAATGTTTTTAAAAGTAAATACTGACATGTAAATACTGAATTTTTCAATGAATTATTAATCTGGCGACAAACATTTATTCTAGGAGCTTAAACCTTTAGTATTTTTGATCTCTAATCATATTGAAATTTTTTTTTTTTGATAGCATCGTAAATCATGAAAAAAGAAGGAAAATTACTAAGAACTGTTGTTTTCACAACTTAATTCTTATTTTATTATAATACTAGTTTTTGCAACTATTTCTTAAAAACCAGTTTCCCAATATTAGGACAATAACGTAAGCAACTACATCACATGGGTCAACTTTGCAAGCTGTAGACACCACTTTAAAACCATGGCTTTCGACCCATGCTCTAGGCATACATTTTGCCTCATTTGAACGCATTATTCATCATGCCAATCAATGCAATCAAATAAAAATATTTTTTAATTGAAGACTCGCACATTTGCGACTTAATTGCTTCCACTCGAAAATTTTAATACATTTGCATCTGCATTGATTCACGTAAAATTATCGTTGACTTTCACTAATTGTATTGAGATTTTTGGAAATAATATAACAGTAGCTCAATTTGTTATATTTTGTTATAATTTGAATTTGCAACTCAAATTTGCAAAGCATTTCTCAGATAGTTGAAATTTTCTTTTCACAAAGCACTAATTTAGACAATTCTTGATTCCCCCTCCCCCTGCTAACATTGCATCCAGTGAGTCATGTCATAGAAAATCATGGATTTCAAACTCCAATTGTAGCAGCTACCTTGCATTTTGTAAAAGTTTGTGTTTGAAGTGTTGCATAAATCTCCTTATATTTATCCAAATTGTCTACATGAAGTTATTTTTAATAAAAGATAATCTTCGATGTGAAAAATTCTTCCCCTTAGACTATTTTGGAGGAGATTTTGAAAACTTTGGCATATCTGTCCTGAATTTTAGCCCCTTTAAATGTAGTTTAGGAAAGTGATTAATTCACTTTTACAAGATTAAGTTTTTCTCTTAATTTCACTAAAATCTAACTGTACTAAAGTAAATAGAAGTAGCATCGAATTAGAACGCCTTGCCTTAAATCCGTTTTAGCTTTTTTGTTTCCTTGAGAAAGATAGTAAATTGACCCTTTTTACTTCCTTTTACGTAGTAAAGGAAGTATTGTGATCACGAAAAAAATTTCACTCAAATTTCGGTCTAAATTTTGACTTTGCTCACCCCCGAATGAATGTTGCGTAGTTTTTTCGACCTATCAGCACGTGCATATGTACCTAACAACATACAAACAGCCGAAAAATCAATTTCGACCACCCCCGAGTAAATTACGACGAGTTTTCTCGTGACGTCTGTGTGTACGTATGTGCGAATGTATGTCGCATAACTCAAAAACTATATGCCATAGAAACTTCTAGCTTAGTATGTAGGCTCTGAGGGGGGTCTAGTTGTGTACCTCTCCTTGTGATTGCATTCAAATGTTCTCAAGGGGATCTTTTACACCTTTTTTGGGGTAAATCAATGTTAATTTCAATACAGACTCAGGTGATATGAATTGGCGCGACCACTTGGCAACATGTCACCGAGCTTTTGGCCGCGAAGTGTTTGACGCCAACTTGGTGACATATCGCCAAGTTGGCGACAAATTTGGCGAAAAAATTATTTTTTGAATTTGGGTTCAATATCGCTATTGGCGATATTTTGCAAAAAATTCACTGAATGATATTAAAATCAGCAATATTTAGTTAATTAACCATTGTAAAATATTTTTTGCATTGTTTTGGGGCAGATTAGGGGAGTAAATATTTGAATTGTTACCTTGCTCACTCCAAGCACTTTTTTTAACACCTAAGGCAACTACTAAGAAATTTACAGGTAAAAGGAAGTAGTGTGGGGTCCATACCAGATTTTTTAAACTTAATGTGTTGGAATAATACATATTTATACATTTTTCTGCAAGATGCAGCCTCAAAGATTCTAGTGCATCTTGTGCTCAAAGCTAGTACTTGAATGTTCAGTGTTTGATGAAAAATTGCCGCCAGCCTTGGAATTGTCATGAAGAAGAAAAAAAGTTCAGATCATATTTTTTTTTTTTTGAAAATTTTTCTTAGTCTTGATTTTGAAATGTAATGATAAATGCTTCAAAAATATTTTTTGGGTAAAAAAATGCTTGAAAATACAGGTGTGTTTGTGTAACCCATAAAATTCATGCATATTTGATGACTAATAAATAATTTCGAGGTCCTTATTTTTTTGAAAAAGGTCCTTAGAAAGTCCTTATTTTTTGTTTTAAAAAATGAGTGGGAACCCTGATATTGCTCTCAACTGCCTCATATTTCACTATAGTTAGGGATTCGCAGCCTGTCAACATTTTGCCAATAGGACCGCTGAATCCACGGGAACCAGTTGTTCATCCATCTGAGTATTCTACTCAGTGGAGATGAAGCAATTAACTGCCATGACGCTTACATATTAACCACTGCAATGGCATATTAAAAATGTTTCTAGACGTTATATTTAGCCACTTTTGCTAATGACAGAACCTCTCATAACAATGATGCCATCTGAAGACGAGCTACATGACTTAAAAACCGGAGATGTTCCCCATTTTCTTTGAAACATGTGAACATTTATTTGTCATATTCAATTCGTGGAACACATCGTGAAGTTGGTGACGAATGCATCACTGACCATAAGTAGAATAGAAACGAGGAATGGTTTCGTTCGTGCACGTTTAAAAAATCGAAAGGAACTGCCTTTCTTTGAAAATAAAAAAGATGTTTTGTGAAAGCTCAAACTGTGACACATAAAATTTTCGTATCATGTACATTTGTACCTAATTTTTAAAAACATATTTCATTTATTTTTAAGTAATGCTGTTTAATGTTTTAATATGTTTGCAGTTTCATAATTTTTATGTCACATTTTGCAAAAAAAATTCAATTTTTACTTAATATTGTCCAAAAAATCACTATTTTTCACTATTTGTTTCGATTTAAGAAGCTTGAAACATGAACATATCATATAAAATAATTTTTGTGAGTTATTTCATATGCTTTGAATGCATGAATATATCCTATGAGTAAAAAAAAATGAAATGAGATTAGCTAACGGCATTGTTTTCCATATTTTAACCATAAAATCCCTATTAAAGCTATGGTAAAACTTTGTGATCGCAGCGCCCCCTGAAGATATTAACCGATTTTTCTCAAAATTTGCACAAAATCTAACTATCACCAAAGACAACTTTTGGAAACTATTAGAAGTTGATATGAAAAAATTTTTATTTTTCGCCCCACCCTAGTGGCCAACCTTTTTAAGAGTGTCTGGAAAAAAAAAGCCTCAACCTGTCGCGTTAAATTTTTCCTGCTAACAGAAATTTTTTGAAAAGTTCAAAAAAAAAAAATAATAATAATAAAATTTGTTGGCTGACTATGTAATTTTTACTTTACTTTTTCCCATTTCTCTGAGCAACTGAAATTGAAATGATAATACATATAAAACAAGTCCGAACTTAAAAATTATCGCGTTTTAACACTTTGCAGGTTCCATCTGTCTGGGTATGCTTACATAATAGAAAAATTATGCTTTCATAATGGAAAATATTTGTTCACAAACATTTTGCACCAGGCAGCTAACACTACGTAAATGCGAAAAACATTATTGTCACCAATTTATGAAATTCTATATAATGTGGATTAGTTTCTTGCAGTTGAAATATATTTGATTACTAATGTTGTATGTATGTAAACTCTTAACTGTTGTATAGCCATTGGATTGAACATTTTCAAATTATCATGGTAGGGATGTGACCAATGTCCATGCATTCATAGTTTTTTTATGAAAACAAATTGAATGGAAGTTAAAAGATAATAGGAAAATTTTAAAATAAGACTTGAATTTTAAAGGAAAAATGCCCTGCCATTTGCAATTGTCTTTTGATTCAAAATTTCTAAATTATCATGGTAGGGATGTGACCAATACGGTGGATCGAAAAAACTTTTTTTTGTCGTTAGTCCTCTATACATGCATCGAGGTTCCAGTTGTAAAAATGCTAGATAATAAAAGTTTGAAATGGAAAAAAAAATGATAAAAAAATACAAACTCTAACTGTTTATAAACGCTTCTGTTTCCTCATAATTATGTTGATGAAAATATTCTCCATGGAAAAATATCTCCAACACAAGAAATTTGAAACATTTACCGCCAAAACTAAAGGAGATATTAGATCTCGAAACTTTCAGGGGCCATGCAGATGATGAGATTGGAACATATCGCCCTTTCATTAGAATAACAATTTGTTGATGTTAAAAAATATAAGTACCGTCGGACTCGGTGATTCCATTCAAGGACTGCAGACAGTTGGCACTCGCCAGCCTGTAATAGGAAGTAACCGAACCGGAGGCAAAATCTTCTAAAAGAAGCAAAAAGAACCGAAAAAACTTGTAGCTCACATGAAATTAGAACACCGTCGAGAGACTGCATCGGTACGGTGCAACTCGTAAGCAGCAGAGTGAAGTTGTAGGCTCATAAACAGTCGGATGGAATAACCGAGTCGGCGGTGTTTTGCGCGTTTCTGCCTCAGCCCCGGTATAAGGGCGGTGACTTACCTCTTTAAGCACCATTTTGTTACTGAATGGTGCATCAAACGGATTAATTAAAGCAAATACTGCTGCAAAAATTATTTGCTCTAACCTGCTCCAGCTTTGCTTGCGCCAATGCATTTTCCCGCTCCGAAATGGCCGTGCTGTCGTCTCGTCCCTGTGATGTGCATGTCTGTGCTCGCTGGAAATATTCGTAAACTATCATTTTGTTTCATGTTTGTCTCCTCTCTCGCCCACTCAGGCCGAACTCCGAGAACAGTTGCGACGACTCTCCGAGAAGTCGACTCCAGAGAAGAAGCAACTCGAGGATGCACTCTTGGCGGTAAGGTCTCACTCTGTCTATGCATTTGTTTTGACTTTATCATGATATTCTCCTCATTTACTTTTCGAATTACTATGTTTGCAAAATAAAAATTGTATTGATCATATTAATATTTTTCATTTATTATTTAAAACGGTCAAAATAGTTTATATTCATATGATATATTAATGTATCATCTTAGTACTATTATATATGCGAAAGTTTGTATGGATGGATGGATCTATGTTTGTTCCTCTTTCACGCAAAAACTACTGAATGGATTTTAATGAAACTTTTACCATAATGTAGCTTATACATCAGAATAACACATAGGCTATTGTTTATAACGATATTCCAAAAAGTTCGATCTGTAGCGCGTTTTTCATTCCAATTTAAGGTACATTTTTCGTATAAATCCGCGAAGGCTTCCAACAAACTAATTCAGTATTTAGTACATCATCTCAACTTCCTGTCGATAGCTAGAATTGCGTGTATCATTTCTACTTTTCGCATTAAATTTTTAAGGCTTTTCTCAAGTCAAATCAAAAAGTATTTTTTTTTTTTCAACTCCATGGTTAATATCCAGGCTTTTACATAGACATTGGAAACGCTCGCTCGCCCGCTTTCTAACGAGCTTTTACCATGATTTGTATTTTAAAACATTTTGTAACAACTGTAATCTTAGTTGTAAATGGAATATTTATCCTTGAGCAATGTGTTTTTTATTGTGCTTTGAAACGTACAAATAATTTTTTTTTGTTGGATAAATTGTATTCCTTTATTCAGTAGATTGTTCACTGCATCAATTATTTTCGCAAGTTTTGTAAATATGTGTTTTAGCGTATCTGTAACGTAATCGCTTTAAGAGATTGGCATCTAATAAATGGATTAGGTTCATTATTTTCCAATTTGATGGAGCTTTAAATACAACTTCACGGCACTTCTTAAATTTATTTGCGTTGATTGGACACTTTCTCGGGGTACTTACAATTGGGCAGTTGCTTAGTATCCAATTGAACAGGAATTTTGCCAAATTTGTTGCAAGAAGATTTTAATAACTGAGATTCCCGGCGATTTTTTCAACTGACACCAGTTTCTGTGCCAAAGACTATGGAATAATACTGTTAGAGCAACCGAAAATTTCACAGAAATTTCCTGCTATTTTAAAAGGAAGTCGTTCATTGCTTGTTCTCAGATACTTCTGAACCCCTGGTTCATCAAAAAAAATATATTTAAGCAAAGGAAACAACGACTCAAGTACTAACTTCAAAGATTTTATTTTTCGAACAACTACTAAATCAAAATGTGAGATGAGATCTGTTAAGTTTTTGATATCTGCGCGTTTTTAATATTTGCGTTGCCACTTTTTATTTTAAGAATTATCACAAACATGTTTTTGTGGCTACTCTTAATCTTTTAAACATCTTTCAAACTTAACAAATACTTTACTTCTTACACGACGTAATCAAAATAAAATGATCATTGTCTGATATTTATCGACTGCGGCAAAATCTTAATCATTAATATAATACTTCCACATTTGAAAAGTTAAGTTTTTTTTTTCTGTTATCCGATTCCTTGTGTATCCATTAAAAACCTTTTTAACATTATGTCAAAACGTAAAGTAATCCACATACTAAATTAATAAAACCTTTAAACAAGACTAAAATTACTATTAATTTCCGCTTTTGCACGAAAAATTGCCAAATGTTCCCTATTAATTTCGAAATCAATATAAGGACAAAAACTTTTAACGTCAATTTATGGTCAGCAATAGTATCTCAGCATTTGATGACTATTTCTCTGTGATAAAAATTAGTGACATAATAATACTTAATGTATTTTCATAAAGTAGGGAGAGGAGCAAAATTATCCGAGGTTTTTCAAAACAGTTACCGCAAATTAGGCGACATTTTAAAAATCGTCGAAGCAGTGCGGTGTGTTTTGAGTTCGTTCAGTTCAGGGGAAAAAAACGAAGGCGAGTATAAATTTTGTTTCTCAATAGTATTACTGACCCAGGCAAAGCCGGGTATTTTTGCTAGTTAATATATAATGAATGAACATGTCTGATCTATAGGGGTAGCAGATGCCCTCATTGAGAGAAATTTCTTCATTTGTTAATTCAAACGGTGACGCACTGCGGTTTCAATGTTTCAAAATGTTAATTATTTTGGTTACAACCCTAGTCCTATATTTGGCTGCAATCTGTTTTTATGCTTAAATCAGGCCCATATTGACGGGGTGGGTTTTAGGGTTCAAACCTATTTCAAAAAATGCTTTTCATTATACTTTTTTGCTGAAAAAGGATCATTACTATTTATTTATTCTTGCCATGTTTAGTGAGTACTGGCCTAATATTTATTACACAGGCCAACAAAAAAAAACCTTTTTGAAAACTTTTTTTAATTTTAATAGCTGATCTTGATAGATTTTTATGTGCTGAATCCAAATCTGCTTGTAGTTTTTATGTATCACCCTTAGTTTCCAAGCAAAATGTATTTTATTATATAGTCTAATACCCATTTACAGTATATAGGGAAATCAATGAAACACTGTAGAATCGTAAAAATGGTTTGTATTTACAGTAAAATACTTGGAATAGTAATTTTATGTGATGATACAAGGTTCACTTGTCAACTGGAATTGCTTTATATTTTCTTTCCCTTTTTTCCTTGAAGCTTCTTGTGTAGCTTTTCCTGCGATGAATAGCTTGCTGAACTTCCCGGTGAAGTGACCAACAGTAATCCCCCATCATGTTGTAGCATGTGTTTCGGCAGTGCTGCCAACATCATCTTTGTTCATTAGACCTATTTTTTCATGTTATCTTAACTATGAAAAAGCTGTTAAATTCTAAAAATGTTTCTTTATTTCATGAATGTAACTATAAAATGTGAATAAATGGTGGGTGATACAACTTTTTAAGCATCATATTTGGATTCAGCAACCTAAACAACATAAGAATAAGGTATTTTCATTAAAAAAGTTTTTTCATCGTTGGCCTGTGTTATTCATTGCATTTGTTTTTAATTTGCTTGTGTGTGTTAGAGTTATGTATGAATTTTCATTTTGTGCTTTGTCTGTCTTTCTCCTGTTCCCAGTGGGTCTGGTGTTATTTTTCCAGTCAATGCTGGTAGCGATGGAGGTCTAACATTAAACTGCCGCGATTGTTTCTTAATCTCGTTATTTGACTCTGATTGCAAGCTAATCTCTTTCAGGAGCAGTGTTGGCGTGGAATAGCCAAGGCTCAGTGTGGAATCTTGGAAGCGAAAGTGGCGGAATTACAGTCAAAGGAAAAGTCTAAAAACGAGGCATTGGTAATAATCTATTTTTTTAGGGGGGGTTGGTCAATGCCTAACTTGCAGTCTCTGATTTACTTTGAAATTACATGGGTTGTAAAAGCTGCCCAAACTATCTTACTACTACAGACAACAGTTACTACAACAGAATTGTGGTGTACTGCCTAAACAGCTCTGCAGCGTCCCCTAATCCAGAAATTTTTTCGGGGAATGCCCAGTTTTGCACAGCGCCGTTTTATAAAATCTAGTTTTTGTACAGTATATGTTAAAAAAAAAGGGGTACGCCTGTCTGAATAAAACAAGAATCTTCTTTCTCTTCAGAGACTTACTTGCTCTCCAATCAGCCTTCCTCTTTCTTTCTTTTTCCCACTTCTTTTTATCCTCTACTACAGTTTTTGTTTGTTTCTTTGCTCATCTCATTTTCCATCTTTCTTTTTTTTTCCCTTCTGTGCTACATGCAAAGTCGGATCTGATTTTATCCTGTTTCTATATTCTTTGGATCTTTCTGTAGCTCTGTTTTGGGCATCTTGGTTCAAAAAAACAACCATTCAAAAATAATCACCAAGGTTATTAAACTGAAAAATGTAATCTAAAATAACAGCAAGACAAGTGATGATGACTAAGTAAATTGTGTTAGGGGGTTTCCAATGTGCTGCCCTCTAGTAAAAAATGAAACAAATGAGTACAAATTTTGCTTTTGTTTTGTAAAGCTGGAATATATTCCATTTCAGCCACTAATAAAGACTGCCCCCCCCCCCCAGTTGGTAATGCAAGGTATGAAAATATTCATCGTTAAATCAATTGATTTAAATCATTGACACCCTGCGTAGGGTTAAAGAGTTTGAGGAGCACTGATCTATGCGATTAAACTGTGTTGGACCGGTTTGTTTTTGAATTTGGGATAACATCTATGCAATTAAACAAGAACATTTATTTTGCCTTACTTCATGCTCAAAACATTTGTTGCAAAACGTTCCGTCTTCTTTTTCAGAGTGGAGGAACTGAAGATGTGTTTCACCAGCTCAAGGAGGAAAACGTGAGTCTGGAATTTTGTATCTACTTGTCTCCCCCCCCCCCCCCCCCGGCTTTGTATAAACACGCTTGAACTAGCTGACTCACACGAAGCATTCACACATGGCAGACGTAATTTAAAAAATTCGGATTCTTTAAACTGGAATAATAATAAAAAAAAAACAGGTACAAAGAGAACTTTTTTTTTGCAGATTTAAAAGAAAGTGCAATGATGCCTTACTTTGGTAATTTTATGAAGTATTAAGGAAACAAAAAGAAAAGGAAAACACCTTTTATATCTAACATCTTTAAAGAAACAATTCTTGTATATATATATTTCGGATATCAAAAACGGCTCTAACGATTTTGATAAATTTTGTATTTAGATAAAGTTTTGGTTTTTGAGTTCATCTACATCAGCGTTTTTTCTGTAAAAACGCTTTTTCTGTAAAAACGCAAGTTTTTTCGAAAAACCCTGTTTTTTGTGCCTTCATTAAAAATTTGAAAAGCTTTCTTTTCACCATTTTCTTTATGATTACTATTATTGTTACTGTTTCATAGTAACCACGTTTTATTATTAACAATGCAGGAACCGCGCTAACAGTTTTAAGTTGTTAGCCAGTAAATTAGCCAAACTTTAAAAGTCTTGGCCAAATTTCAAAAGTTTTAGTGAAAGAATTGAAATTTTGTTTCTTCCGTAATACAATACATATGATTTTTCTCCCCCCAGTGAAGATTTCTGAGAATTTTCGTTCGCCAACACTTTAGCCACATCAGAATTTCTTTCGCCGAATTTTCGATTTTATCGCATTTGGTGAGGTGGCGAATGCTTAGCGCGGTCCCTGCAATGGATTTCACATTTAATCACATCAGCGTAAATAATTTTTTTGGCATTTGTCAAACGAGTTTTGGCAACAGGATAGAGTTGTTTTTGAAATGTTAAAGAGATCGATCAAAATAAAATTCTGGGGGACGTTAAAAATGTTCGTGGTCACAAAGTCCTCCAAGTGAAACGATTCCTTTGGGGGAGCTGCGCCAAGGGTTTGTTCGGCTTTTGGTTAGGTTCAAAAAAAAAAAGAAAAAAAACGAACAGAGCGCTCTTCTGGGCCCATCCCGGTCAAACCACGAGTTGTGGTACGAGTGACCCTAGAGTGTGATGATGGCCTCGCATTCAAAGAATCCAAGGCCAGCTTGTAAAAGCAGAAGTTCCCTTCACGTTCGAATGTTGCATTGAAAAACAGAAGTATGGCGATGCAGAAATAAATAATTTCGTCAAGTTGAAAAACAATGTTAATTTATTTAAAACTTCAAAAACATAGAGCGGCTACAGTAACTATTGCAAACTTAATTTAATAAAACATCAAATTAAAAATTGCTGCGTTAGGTGACTCGTACCTAATATTAACCGAGCTCGGCATCATCCTATTCTAATGCTAGCTTAACAGCCAAAGCACAGATGCCACGAGCGAGACGAGTCATCCTACGCCAGCCGACAACCAAAGATCAAACGCGAAAACAAAACAAGCAAGTCTAAGCAAGCCGGAGAGAGAGAGAGCTAACACCCTACGCCGCCTTAAATAGGACACGCGCTTTACATATCCGTCTACAGCGCATGCCCTGTAAGGCGAAGCCCGCGATCATCTGTTTCGTGATCGTTCTATAACCATTCCATGGTGTTCCAAGCGCGGGAAAAACTACGTCACGGCTTATGACGTCACAGCAGCGTTCTCGCCGGAGACTTAGAACGAATCCAAATTGGCGGATCGCTTTCAATCAGCTGTGCGTTTGAAACTTAGCGGTAAAAACACCAACACGTAAGTTTTATCATTTGTATTTAGACGAGGTGATGAGAATACTTTTATGATTAGGCATTTTATGACTATCATGTGATGTGAGGTGAGAGTCATAACCCCAGTGGCAGAAACACCGCGACACGGCGACATCGTCGCCGCCAGTGAAACCCTCTTGCAGACAGTTTTTGTCTGCACTGATAAAAACAACTTAGAAAAGTTGTCCGCAACTTTCGGTTAATTTTTTTCACCTCTTGAGCATGCTTTGACTTAGGGGCTTCTTTTTCCTCCCCATTTAGCCGCTAAGAGAAAAAAAAAGTGTTACAGGATTTAAAAAAAAAAAAAAAAAATCTCTTCGCTGTGGCCAAACATGGCGCCCGAAATCTTTCTTCGCTTTTCTGCTCGTTAGAGCAGCTGTTTTATTTCACTGGGGTTATTTTTTACTTGAGATACGGCTGCATTTTATTTTTCATTCATTTACTTGATATCTATCCTCCCCCCTTTGATTTTTGTCCTTTTTTCTATGAAAAAAAAATTGCAAGTTTTCTTTGTACCGTGGGCAAACATGGCGCCCGAAACTTGACTTTGCTTTTTCAAACTTCAGAGCAGGCATATATTTTACTAATGTAATGTTTTTGTTCAAGATAAAGCTTAATAAATAAGATAAATTTTTTTCTTCATTCATTTGCATCGCATCTGCTCCTCCCCCCCCCCCTCCGATTATAATCAATCGGTGCTTTATTGCTTTTTCACAAAAGTTTATTTTTGTTGGATTCATGCTTAGAAAATTGGCTTCTCTAAATTTGGTGTAAAGTGAATTTTTGCCAAATTTATAGGTCACCCCCCCCCCCTCTACTACCGATCTTTATGCACATAGCAATTTTAGTCTTCTTTTTTTTCTGACTTTTAAAACACAGAAAGTCAAAAAAAAAAAAAAACGCCAATTTTTAAAAAAGATTTTCGTTTATGCTGTATCATTAAAAAATGGGTCATTAAAAAAATCAATAGTTTGATCACTGGTAGTGCCCTTCCTTTTAAGTCCTAATTTAAAGTCTACCCTTTTTTTCTTTAAAATATTTATCAAATTCAAGTTTGTGACCTGATAATACCTGCAGAAACAGCTCAATACATTCTTGTCTTAATTTCTAAATTATTCTGAACATTTTAATTAAAAAAAATCTTTTTGATTTCTTTAAAATAACCACAGTTAAACCATGTCATTAATGCAACAGCTCTTACGAAAAAAAATGAAATAAAAAATTAAAACCTCAAAAAGTGCTAAAGATATCCAAATAGAATTTTAGAAGATTAATGAAATAGCTAATGAAACATAAAAAAAATCATAAATAGAAAAAAATCATTATAAACTGAAAGAATGAGTTTCATAACCTGGATAAGTGATAAGGATGCAAACCTATGGTGCCCCCCCCCCTCCACCCATTATTAAAAATTAAAGTTTAAACTTTTTTATAATTTTGTACCAATCTTGTTTTTTCCTGTGAAAAAAGTAAGAGAAGTTTTTAGAAGCCTTTCTTTTTGAAATCTTTTATCAGAATTTCATCTTTTCCTTTTTCTTTTTTGAGTGACATGCTCAGCAGGTCACAACTTACAGACCACATGTTACGCACTCCTAACATCAAAAGAGAAAAACAAAATGAAAAAGAATACACGATGCTTACAACATTTTAGATGAAGTGCTACAAATTATAGTTATTATTAAATTATGCTTGTTTACTAGTATATTATAAAAATGCACTCAAAATTTGCAGACAAATAATGAAATTGTCAAAGTTTGTCGCAGACAGCTACAAAACTTTCTGCCACTGGGGTCATAACCAACTGGAACCATATGCGTACTGGAGAACAGGGACTCTGCATCCATTCTCATCAACCCCTCCTGCGCCTTCGGTGCCAAATGAAATGAAATAAAAATAAAGTTATTGTAGTGTGAATGTGATTATTACGGTGCGCATCGTTTAAATAAGGTTGTGTTGTAAAAAATAAATTACGGCTGTTTTAAATGCGTAATTGCAACCAAGGGCTTAAGAATGCTTTTCAAGTTTATCTAAATAAGTACTTCAAACTTTAGAAAAAAAACGATTTTACAAACCTCTTTTGTTTCTAACCGAGCTATGCTTGGTCCCCAGGTACTAGATACTTTATTCCTGTTAAGTTACCGTGCTAAAATACACATCTTCTTTTCCGGTTTTAATGCAATATTTCAATTGCGAATTAAAATCAGGGGTGGCCAAAAGGGTGGGGCGAAAAATAAAAATTTTTTCAGATCAACTTC
>JAXGGA010018864.1:0-21212 GCA_038373865.1 Uloborus plumipes | reverse complement strand
TCCACTCCGATCAGGGAAGAAACTTCATCTCTGCTGTGTTTAAGGGCCTATGTGATATCCTCAAAATTGAGAAAACTCGAACGACACCACTACACCCACAATCGGACGGCATGGTGGAGAGATTCAACAGGACAATCCTTAATAATCTCTCGCTTATGGTCTCCAAAAATCAACAGGATTGGGACAAGAAACTTCCTCTGTTCCTGCTGGCCTACCGCAGTGCTGTCCACGAGACCACCGGATATTCCCCATCACAGATGCTCTTCGGCCGAGAGCTTCGGCTACCTTGTGATCTCGTCTTCGGTCTCCCTCCAGATGCGCCTTCATCGCCTGAGGAATACGTCCAGGATCTCCAGGCCCGGTTGGAGGACGTTCATCACTTCGCACGGGAGCGAATCAACATCGCGACGGAGAAGATGAAGACCCGATACGACACAAGGTCCACTGGTCATGACTTTCAAGAAGGTGACAAGGTGTGGCTATGGAATCCCATCCGACGTAAAGGTCTGTCACCCAAATTGCAGTCGCATTGGGATGGACCCTACACAGTCCTTCACCGGCTGAACGACGTCGTAGTGAGGATCCAGAAGTCATCACATTCAAAACCTAGGGTTGTACATTATGATCGGCTAGCCCCATACTATGGCCATAGTTCGTAAAGTAAATCTAAAGCTACCATGGTAATTTGTTTGTAAATTTTGTAAATAACTTTTGCCTTTAATTGTTTGTAATATTACTTTATCAATGTTATTATTTCTTTCATGTTCTCATTGTTATTGTTTATCATGTTTATGATTGGTCATCATGTAATGTGTGCATCTGTAAGTCTTCCCTTGCTTCCTTTCTGGGGATTGTACTGCCCGGGACGTGCAGTCCTTGGGAAGGGGGCAATGTTACAAATCTTGTAAATAGTTGTTGTTTTTCCTGCCTTGCATCATTTTCATTAGTTTTGGTTTTATCTGACGTCATGTTGCAAAAGTATCTGAAGATATCACTTTTATCACTTGTATACCGGCCCCGTAACACTTTGTAGTTTTTACACTTGCCCTAACTTTAATAAGCGTGAAGAAATTTTCGCTCGGAGTGGTGTTTTTCTTTTTATTTCTAGCGTTTTCTTGAATGAATTGTTTAAAGTTATGAATGATTTGGAATATTCCAGATATTACTAGAAAGTTGTCGGGAATTCTTTCCGTGTATAAATAGCTGGCCTTGAACACAAGTCAGTCAGTTTTTCTCAGATTGGATTATTGAGAGGCTCGTTTTTATTCGCTTTGGGCGAATGTTGTTTTTGCTTTTGTAATTGCTTAATTACTGTTCACGTTTGATACGTGGTGCTGAGTTACTGTTGAGAGTACAGTGTACTGTTTTGCTACCTAATTGCTGAATGTTTAGCAATTGTTTCCTGCTCATAGTGTAAATAGTGTACATACTTGTAAATAAATTTATAGTTATTTCCTCAAGATTGGAATGGTCATTTAAGAAAGTTGAAGGTGCTACGGACTCGTTACAATATTTATAATCTGGTTTCAGGTTGACGCTGTCGGCTATATTTAGCAAGGTTCCCATTGAACCAACATTGAAACTGTCGATATTTGGAAATGAATCTCTATATTTAGGGCAAAACTAACGAAGCAGCGTCGTAATGCTGTAATTAGGATCTGGGGCCGTGGTGGCCCGATCGGTAAGGCATCGGACTCGTGTCCGGAGGGACCCGGGTTCGAAACCCAGCCGATCAAAGATCCACCGCCTTGATTAATGGTGGCTGGGAGGCGTTAAAAATGTCGTGGTCACAAAGTCCTCCAAGTGAAACGATACCTCTGGGGGTGCTGGGCCCTAGGGTTTGCTCGACCCTAGGTTCTGGTTCAAAATTAAGAACAGAGCGCTCTTCAGGGCCCTATCCCGGTTAAACCACGAAGCTGTGGTAGGTACGGGGGACCCTGGAGAGTGTGAAGTGAAGAAATGTAATTAGGATCTGCGTGGCCTTCACTATGCTGCCAGGCTCCAACTGTAGAAGGATGTTCTGTAGTTCTTTTCTGTCAGTTCGCGGCAAGCAAGAGGAGATTTTTTTTGTCTTATAAATTTGTTTTAATTTTTGATTTTACGCTCGAACAAAAACGTTATCTGAATATACATTTGAAAGCTCTATTCCCTACGCTCACTATGCCTTTCTACGTAGGAAAAGAAAAGTTAGTTTAAATTAGTTTAAAAGCACTAAAAAATACGCTTTTTAATGCACTTATAATACATCAACATGTAATACAGTTAGCCTTTAGTATTAATAATAGTATTAAATATATTACTTTTATATTTGCAAAGCGTGAATTTTATCTTTTATTTAGAGTTACATACATACTTACAAACAAACCCACATGTGAAACTACTAATAAAAGCGTATTAAAAAGTTTTGCATTTAGAAAGTATTAAATCTAGCTCGCATACCTGAATACACGCTCTCATTTTTTAAGTTATTAACAGACGTCAATTAATAACAGACGTACAAGGAAGTAGTGTGGGTCTCCCGTCAGATTTTTACATGATACATATTTTTACATTAATGCATCGGCGCCATCTTCTGCGAAAAATGTCCTGCAACAGCAACGAGCGACAATAAGTAGCGCACAAATCGAGAAACAAAAACTCTATTATGTCTACTCAGGAGAATGTCAAAAAGGATAAATCAAGACGCAATAACGAAACTTAGTTGGCAACGGCGCTGACTTGACTGCTCTTAGTCTTTTGTAAACAAAAGTATTGTTTAGAATTTTCCTGAATTTGCAATCAGTTTCCTTTAGAGAAACCTTGCAGAACCATTTATTTTGGAAATGGCCTGACCCATTTATTTAAGACTTTTAAAGCCATTAGAGGGGACTTGTTGATTTAACAGCTCATTCGAGAATTAACTTTCAAAAGCGGAAAAGAAAGAAAGAAGCTTTTCTTCAAATAGTCGATGGGGGTTGAAAGGGATCCACATTCAGCTGCTAACTGGAGCACAAAGCAGACTTTTGAAACAAAATAAATAGGAGCAAATTGATCCGCTGGGAACTTGTCTCAAAAAGGAAATATTTTGCCTTTTCTTTTCTTTTGCGGATAAAATTTCGGATAAGCTCATCTGTGCGATAAAAAACGGCTTTCCTAGATTTTTTTTTTTTTTTTTTACAGAAACTTTGCTCAATATTTTAGAAAGAAAATGTGTGAAAGCTAAAGCTTAAACTCTTCTTGGTTGTATGTACTGCACTTTTGTTTCAATTTTTCAAAAAAGCAAATGCTTCAATTTTGTTTTCGTCCAAACTAAATGGGACATAAGTGAAGCTCTTTGGCTTCATTTATGACTAGTGGGAGAAAATGTACTTGTTATTTTTGGATGCTTTTTTTTTTTTTTTTTTCTTGAAAAAAAAATGTTCGGTATGCACGATGTTTTGTACACATAACATACTTTTTATTTTTCAATGTAGAATTTGAATTAAGTATGATACACTGTAAAAAATTTGTATAAGGTTGCAATTGTTAATTGATATAACGTTTGTACAACTTCTGGAGTAAGCTGTTCCGATTTTTAAACTAGCTGTCGTGGCCGTCACGAAACTTTCTTCTATATCTATCTTATGAATTCCGGTTACAAAATAAAATACGTACTCGCCCGAGTAGTTGGAGACAGCGCCAATTTCCCAATTATCGTAATAACCCTGCAAATGCAGAATCAATGAGCGAAATTGGAAATCATTGCAAAAGCCTTGTTTAGATAAATTGCAAACATTTTGTTTGTTAGTAAAAAGAAATTGGCAACAGTTAAAAATTTCAAATCATTGAAAGTTTTCAGCTGTTTTGATAATTAAATAGCGTGAAAGCGATTTTTTAATGAAGTAATTTTTCGCATTGTTGACTAAGCGCAAAAATCACCCCACCCTCCCCCTGGGGCGATTGGCGCCAAAATTTAATCGATGCTTGCTTCCATATTGGGTTAGTGTTATTCCAAATTTCATTCAAATCGCAGCAATATTTCCCGAGATACAGTAGGTGCAGTGACAAAATAAGCACTTTTGATTGCTCCACCCCCTTTGAGATATTGACACACAAATTGAATCAGCACCTGTACTCAATAGGGTCTACCTATGGACTAATTTTCGTTTGATTCCGCCGGTTACTTCCTGAGATATAGCAGTCACCCCCGCGCAGAACACGTGCGATTGCTCCACCCCCCTTCAAGATATTGACAAACAAATTGAATCAGCACCTGTACTCAGTAGGGTCTACCTATGGACCAATTTTCGTTTGATTCCGCCGGTTACTTCCTGAGATATAGCAATCACCCCTGCGCAGAACACGTGCGATTGCTCCACCCCCCTTGGAGATATTGACAAACAAATTGAATCAGCACCTGTACTCAGTAGGGTCTATCTATGGACCAATTTTCGTTTGATTCCGCCAGTTACTTCCTGAGATATAGCAATCACCCCCGCGCAGAACACGTGCGATTGCTCCACCCCCCTTGGAGGAATTCGCTAAAAAAAGTCAGGTGCACCAGTTCACATGGTGGTACATATGTGAAAAAATTTTTGTTCGATTTCATTCAGTAGTTTTTGCTCTAGCGCGGCCACAAAAACTGGTCACACACATACAGACTCACACACACACAGACAGACAGACAGACAGACATTTTCTAAAAATGGTCGAAATGGACTCAGCGCACCTCAAAACGTGCAAATCCGTCAAAATTCGACATTCGAAAATTTTCACGAAACCAATACTTTCTTCTATATATTAGATATAGAAGAAAGTAAAAAGCGCTAATTGTTGGAGGAAAGTTTCACGTAGCTTTTGCGAAGTTCCTCCAAAACATTTGTTTTTGGAAATTCAAAATTTCAAGTTGATAAAAAGTTTTCACTATATTCACAGAGTAACCAAAAAAATAAATTTTGAAATTGAAAAATATTTAGGTCTGCCGGGACTACATTGAAGTTTCAAGTTTTTTATATATTTAGATTTTATGTAAATTAGTTTTATATTATTAGTTTTTTATATAAAATATGACTGACTAGCAAAAATGTGAGGTTTTTCATAACTATTTCTGGAAACCTAAAAGTTAAAATTTAGCTCCAATGCATTTTATATTAATAGATAACTCCTTAAGTAGTCAATTTTTGCACTTAAATAATTATTTTTGCTTTACACATAATTGATACATTTTTTTTAAAAATCATCGTTTTTACTAAAAAAACTTGAAATTTCAATGTAATGAGTAATCCCGGCAGACCTAAATTTTTTCCAATTCAAAATCAATTTTTTTTATAACTATGTGAATATAGTGACAACTTTTTATCAACTTGAAATTTTGAATTTCCAAAAAAAAAAAAAAAAGAATTTCGTGATACACCCTAATGTGTATGGGGAGTGTAATATAGTTCTTTAAGTAGCTAACAAACAATTTTGTTTTCCTCATAGGTACTCTGAACCAGCTGGGCATTACCATCGGCCTGTTGCTTTCCATGGTGCTCGGCATTCAGGACATTCTAGGCACTAGTGAAAGATGGCCTTACCTCTTTGGTGAGTTATGTCACAGAAGTATACCACACGATGGATTCTTTTTACTCGATCGCTAAAAATGAACAGGAGTACTCCTGGAAAATAATGGGCAACTAGAAGAGCTTAGTTAAGTAAAAGGTTCGGAAAGCTTAAGCTTCATCTCTAGATATTTAGGGGGCCCAAAAATGTATCAAAAAACACTGTTTAAAAAGTTCAGTTTATGCTTTTACACTCTTAAAGAGATTGCAAACATTTGCCTTTCAACAAAATTTGGCCTAATTGTGTTGCAATAAATTTCTATTTCAGTTTTGCAAAGTGATAAATTTGAAACTACACCTGCAAAAATTAAAATTGTTTTCACAGGATAATCCTGGAAGCCGAGATTCCAGTTCAAAACTGTAAAATGCACAGTACTAAACTGTAAAATTGCTAATTTTACAGTTTATTACTTTGAAATTTAGTTTTAAACTGGAAAATTTCTATAGGTTGGAAAAGAAAGTTTTTTTTTTTTTCGGTGTAACCATATTCGCTGAGAATTACATTACAAACATATGTTATGTACAAAATTTCTATAGGTTGGAAAAGAGGGCAGGAAGTAACTTTAATCCTAACTCTGCTGGGATCACTTTTATAAATAATACTTGCAGCATTATTGAATTTTGTTTCAGTGTGCGAAGAGTAATTAGAAACATTTCACTGAACAAGAAGGGAAGGCAGGGACGGATACAAGGAAGGGGCGATCGGCCCTCCCTTGAGGGTCTCACCCAATGGTTGGAAAAACTACATTTCTTTTGTAGCGAACTACAACTACAATTACTTTGTTATAAATGTAGTTAACTACAACTACAACTACTTTTTTTAAATGTAGTGACTACAAACCACTTTTGAATTGTAGTCGCTACTTCGCTACTTTTTAAAGAATAAATAAATAAAAAGCATATACCGTTTGAGGATTGACCGAAAACATTCGAAAAGTGGTTTACATTAATAAATTAACTCATTTGAATATGTTTTAGAACTAAGAATTGTCCTTTAATTTATTTATTACTTTTCCTTTTTGTTCCTTTTTTTTTTTTTTTCTTTTGCTAAAATTTGTCCTTTTTAGACTTTTTTTTACAATTTTTACGAATATTCGCCACAAGAAAGGGTTCAAAAGTTGAAATATTAAATAATTCAAACATCAATTTTTTTTTTTTAATTTCTTGCCAACTATTATTTAGGAACATGAAAATTATTTGAAGGAATATAAAAATTATGTTGCCAAATAAACCAATGACATTAACCAGACAAAATGTATTTTGTCAAAATGATGTTTCTAAATATCAGCTCATATTTTTATGTTTCTTATTTCTCATGGCGTCCGCTGCTGTACTCGTGCAAGATTTGCACCAGTCAGTCAATTAAACCTTGTTTTTTTTTCATTTGTTCTCTTTTTTTTTTTTAATTTTATATATATATTTTTTTTATTTAAAAGTAGTTTCCAGAAATCGCTACAAACTATACTATTTTTTTGTATCGCGCTACTCACTACTCTACTTTTTTTTTTAAAGTAGTGCGCTACACTACAAACTACTAAAAAATGTAGCTGCTACAGTAGTTTCGCTACTTGTAGCGCGCTAATTCCGACCACTGGTCTCACCATTCATAAATTTTCAGCATTGAAGTTCAAAAAAGGCATTTTTGGACTATCTTTGATGCTAGCAGAAGAGAGGTTTGAGGCTTTCCTCAGGATATGTTTCGCCATTGAAATCCGAAACATATGAGGTCAACATTACAGACTAAGATGTGTGGTAAATGATGCGTAATAAAATCAAACCCCCCTCTCTTGAAATATTTCTTAATCCGCCCTTGAGAAGAGGGCCTTGAAATTAATGAGCTTCTGTTAATTTCATAGGTTATCAGGGCCCTTGCACAGCTATTGGGTAGAATTTTGATCCCATAAATGGTCAAATTAATAATGGTAATGCTGAATTGAGCTGGTTTTCTGATTCAACAACTGTGGTTATCCGTTGCTGCATTGTAAAACAGACCCAAAAAAAACAAAAAACTTTGATAGTTTGATAACAATTAGACACCAGTTTCATATTTGTATCTTACTTCTAACCTGAGTTATCAATTTATGCAATCAGGGAAAGACTTTTCGGCCACCCTGTGTAATCCTGAATTAACTCTTATACCTATTTCTACCGTGCTAATTTCCTTCCTAACCGATTTTTTGAACGATAAGTGGTATGCTTAGAGTCGGGCGGCAAATGAGGAGGGCAAGAGGGGGCGATTGCACTTCCAAAAATCTTCCGCAGAATGATAAAAAAAACAGGTAAATTCAATGTATGTATGTATGTATATCATAAATCAATGATCGCGCTCAAAATAAAATTTAAAAAGCTTGTCAAATTTCAACAAAAGTTGATGAGACTCGTAAATTTTTTCTCTAGATTATTTCAAAGAGAAAGGAATCCGAAATATGTGTTTTCTAACTCTAATATAAACACAACAAAACAAGAAAGGATTTTCATCTTTGCTGTCTAGGAAATATACAAGACACTGGATATTGATGAAAAACAAAATTCTCTCTTGTTTTTGATTCCAAGCATTATAGATTCATTAAAAAATAATTATATATTCGGACATAAAATTTAAATTATTTTAATAACTAATTTTCTTAATATTAAATCCATTTTAAGACCTCTTTCTGCCTTCCAATATGTATTTTATTCCATACTGAGGTACTTCATCTTTAAAAATCTCGCCCCCTCAAACGAAATGTTGAAATGCCGCCCCTGCTTAGAGTTAAATTTACGCAAAACTTTAAATCTGATGTGATAATGGTGTGCTCATAAGAGTTATACCGTTGGCCATTTTCAAAAGTTGGCAAGTATGTGATTGGTTACTTGGCGAAAGAGAATTGAATTGTTGCTTTCTCTTGTGTACTTAGGCGTGGCTGTGATCCCCGCCGCTCTTCAGCTCCTATTCCTGCCTATGTGCCCCGAGAGTCCTCGGTTTTTGCTCATCACGAAACAGCAGGAATACTCTGCAAGAGAAGGTAAGACCCTGTCAGCGACCATCTATTTGAATTAGGTGGGGTAACAAACTCTATTGCCGCATTTGTATATTGGTGAGTGAAGACTATAGGCAACATAAAGAAAAATTCGGAGAGTTTCCCGTGCTTCTTAGTATTATATTATGCAAGTTATGTTGCATAAATTAAAATTTGTAGTTCTTGCTATTGAATAAATCTCTTAATAGAAGTTTGACTGTAACCTTTTAGTTTAATTATTTTGCATTGTTTATATTTATGCTATAGTTACATGTGTTGCTTAGAAGGTTTAATAACGCTATGTGACAAAAAAAGTTTTTTTTCATATTTTTTGAGCAATCGGTCTAAAAACTAGTAAAGCAGCAGAAAAACATTCCAATAAAGAAAGGCACAATTAGAAAACGTTATGAAAAAGTTTCTATAAAAGTTAAAAGAAAGTGAATAATAAATTAATAAATTAAAAAACGCAGTAAGTTTTACACCGTTTGAAAATAAATCATAATATTAGTTTCTTCTGTATGTATAGAACACGTACAGCTCTATACGTTTAGAATAATATTATAATATATATATATATATATATATATAATATTATATATATATATATATATATAAATATATAATATAGTATATATATACCGTAAAATGGGGTGTATAGGAACAGCGGGGTCAATCGGAACAAAACTTCCCGACCGTACAAAGAAATTCTTCATAAATATACTATTGGGTATTTTTCGCCATTAATTTTTTTTTAGAAAGGCAAGATCATAGGAAGTAGGAAAAAATTACTTTTGTCAATCTGGAAACGCTACTGGCTTCTAAGGAGGGCTGCACGTGGAATGCTAGAAAACATCACATTTTCATAGACTGCAAAACTTCATATGCAAGAACAAACCTTCTTATATTTTAAACCTAAGAGTGGTATGTTTCAATTATACATGTATCTGAACAACAGAATACCACATTAGAATTTACATTTTTTATAAATTGTGTCATAAAAAGGAAGAATTCTGAAAAATGCCATAGGAAAAAAAATTGCGGGGTGAATCGGAACACTTTGTTCTGTTGTTCCAATTCAAACTTATTTGAAGGAAACTGTTTGAAAAATCAAGATTCTAACCCCAATTCTTCTAATCAAGACAAGGACAAGGATTTATTACTGTTTATCCCTTCTCGTGAGCAACTAGATCTTAGAATGACAAAAAGTTGCAGATTTCAAAAGATTTTTTCTCCAGGAGACTTCTTTTTACTTAAAATACGCGGGGAAAGTCATATAGACTTTATATAGCAAAAGCCAGTACACAGACAGTCATGAATAAGCGTTAAAATCTTTCAGGACAATCCCCGAAACCCAGAGATTTCAAGAAACTAAAGAAAAGGCAGAGTTCATCCCAGAAGATGCTATGAAAAAACTTAAGCCAAGTCACAATTGCTAGTTTTAAGGACAAGTACATATTTGTGGACGACATGAGTGACTTCCATTCATGTTAAATCTTTGTATTTCAATTCAAAAGCATTTCTTAAAATTACTTTTCATTTTTCATAAGTTCAAAATTATTTTGATTTTTGACAAATTATAAACGTTTACTGGTATTGAAATTATACTTTTATTTGACAGTAATTATCTGTTCTTATTCTCCCCCATCAACATTACTCATGTTTGTGAGACCTATTACAGGTTAAATGGAAAAAAATAAAAATTTTAACATGTGTTCCGATTGACCCCTATCAGCGGGGTGATTCGGAACACCCATAATTTCCTATATATTTTAATAATAACTGCTCAAAATGTTTTGTCTTTGCTTGGAATATCAAAAGTAAAGCAAGACCGAAGTTTTTACCCAGAAAATCAAATTAAAAAAAAATCTTTTAACTGCTTTTTTTGCAATCAAAGCTGAAAAGTGTTCCGATTCACCCCATTTTACGGTATATATAGATATAGATATATATATATATATATATATTTAATTAGAAGTGAAAGACCTTGCGAAAAATCTGTTAAAAACGGAAGTAAAGATAAAATTCCCCAAAGACCCTGGGGGCCTTTCAGTACAGGGGGACCCCCCCTAGGGTAGGAAAAGTGGAAGTGAGGATGTTTCTAGCACGTTGGCAGGCAAAACGCCTAAAAAGATGCAACTTTTAGCCCCCGACATCTCACAAGCAAGCAGTAGGTCACTAGAAGTCCAATACATTTATGCATATACACGAGAGAATACAATTCAAAAGACACTATAATAATCAATAAAATTCAAATAGAACAGATGACATGAAATTACAAGAAATACAAACACAAGAACTTTCAAACAACACTGTAAGAACTACCAACCTATGGCTTCTTCAATGCGCTACTGATAAGACTGAGTTGGTCAAATTCTGCGTGGGTAGCAGTTTTCAGTTAAAGTGACAATTAAATTGTCGTATTGGCTGAGTCTAGAGTTGAATTATTGTTGCAAATGTTTTTTGGTATCGGGAAATTTTTGGGAGATGATAATGTTTTCCTGTGAAAACCTTTTTACTTAACAACTGTGAAAATTGAATAAGTGCTGTGCACTTTGGAAGTTGAAATCATTTACGGTTTTGTCATACATGCTGAGATTGTCATCATTTATACTTCCTAATTTAATATAACTGTCGAGAATAGGAAGCAGTTGTTGTTACGATTTGTTTGTTAAGGCAAAAAGTTCTTTTGGATAAATATCCTTGTAGAGATTATGGAAGTTACTGGTTTTAAAAAATTATGATGTCATACAATGTACCTGAAGGCCTTCAAGATCATTATCGTGCTAGAAAATTTGACATCATAAAATATGAAGGAAAAACGTTTGCAAAGGCACTGGAAAACGACGTACCCATGGATAAACCGTAATTGCTTGGTAAAATTTAGAACCATTAAAAAGATAGTTGTCGAAATTCGAAAACAGCATGAATTTAACTAAATTAAGAGCCCAGTAGCTGCTTTTTGACCCTAATGCAGTAATTCATACTTTTTCGTATGAGTTTAGTATTAGAGATGTCTAAGATTCGATGATGGGGAATATTTGTAAAGAGATTTTTCCGAAGTCATAAGTGTTGGATACTGTATAATATTGTTATTACGATTATTTTAAAAAGTTCAAAACCTGTAGGTTTAGTCCAAATAATGTAAGTTTTTTTGTCTTCAGCAATTTTTCCGAAGATAATTTTGAAGTTTTTCGAGTAAGAAATATAGCCGGCTCTCTACGTTAGTAAGAAATGAGTACCACTTGTGACCAAACCTGAATGTTAATTGGAGTTTTATGATATGTTGACCTTGTAACTAATAAGGAAAGGGAAAACCTGAAATTAAGTATGCTTTTGTATTTAAGATTTTATCATAAAGCGAGTTGCCCTTTTCTTGAGGCTGGAAGTCTGCGTCAGTAATCAGTTGTATAATTGTTTGATATATGGAATATTCATTTAAAAGTAGCCTGTTTTTGTAAAGAAAATTTACACATGTTTGCAAAAGTTTTATTACTTGCTTTGTCGACTGTAGTGGATAGTAAATGGATTTTTTTAAGTTTTTTGTGATACTACACGATTAAAGATTTTTATCGAATAAAATTGCAAAGATCTTTTACGGTGAAAATTATATAAACTGTAACTATTAGTAAAAAATTCACTAAGTAATTTTCCTTTTATCCATATCGACAAGGCCTTCAATGGGCCAACCTATACTTGTACGCGATTTTTAAAATAAACATTTCTAGTTCTTTGGCTGGAAATTAACTGAATTATTGCATTCTTGTTTAAGTGACTATCTGGTCGAAATTTGAGCTCTTTTTCTAGGAGATACTTTAGGGACTCATTCTGTATTATATTTAAGTTACCTGTGATAATATGACCATGTTCTTTATTAATAAAGTCTTTATAAAAATGTTCCTTACAAATACAGTCATTTTCTTGTATATTGTGAATGTTTTTGCTGCAAAAGCTATAGTTACAGAAAGTTTTTTAAACTTTTTTCATATTTAAAGACTTTGCGGATATTACATTGCTGTTTCATAGGAAAACTATCTCTACATTTATCAAAATTTTGGAAAAAATTTATAAAATCAAACTTTTTGTTTTTAATTGAATCACAAAATTTATACAAATGATTTAGAAACAAATTGTGTTTAATTATATAAAACAGATTAAAAACATAACTGTTTGATTTTAATAAATTTATCCAAAATTTTGATAGAATGTAGAATATTTTCCTATTAAACAGCATTGTAAAATCCGCAATGTCTTCAATTAATAGAAGAATATTTAAATAAACGTCTTTTGAACATAAGCATTTTGCAGCAAAAACTTTCACAATATACAAGAAAATGACTGTATTCAGCTGTTAAGGAATCATTTTATAAAGAATTTTGACCTGTAGAACTATTGTCAGTATTGTAAACAGTGAACTTATATATAATACAGAATTGAATCCCTAAAGTATCTCCTAGAAAAAGGCTCAAAATTTCGACCAGATTAGTCACTCTATACAAAAATGCAATAATCATAATTTGTCAGCATAGTACTAGACATGTATATTTTAAAATCGCGTACAATATATGTTGGCCCATGTAAGGCTTTGTCGAATGGATATAGAAAATACTTAATAGAGATCTTACTTAAGTTACAGTTTATCTAATTTTCACCGTAACAGAATCTATTGCAATTTTATAGATCATAATCATTAACATAGTATCAAACACTTAAAAAAGTCCTCTTACTATCACTACAGTTTTTCTGCATAAAGCAAGTAATGACTTGCATCATGTGTAAATTCTTCACAACACAGCTACATTTTAAATGAATATCCAATATCAACAATTATACAATGATTACGGTAAGCAGAATCCAGCCTCAAGAAAAGGTTACTCGCTTATGATAAAATCTTAAATACAAAGCATCTTAATTTCAAGTTTCCTTTCCTTTTTATTACAGTCAAATTTCATAAAAATCCAATTAAATTCAGGTTGTCACAAGTGGTACTCATTCTTATAACGTGAGAGCCGGCTATATTTTCTTCGAAAAACTTAAAAATATCTTGGAAAAAATTGCTGAAGAAAAAAACTTAATTATTTTGAATAACCAAAAGGTTTTGAACTTTTTAAATAATCGTAATAACAATATTTACAGTATCAACACTTTTGACTTCGAAAATCTCTTTACAAATATTCCCCATCATCTAATCTTAGACATCTCTAATAAACTCTACGAAAAGTATGAATACTGCATAGGGTCAAAAAGAAGCTACTGGCTAAATTTAGTTAAATTCTGTGTTTTCGAAAACTATCTTTTTAATGGTTCTAATTTTTACAAGCAAATTAACGGTATTCCCATGGATACGTCTTTTTTCCAGTGCCTTTGCAAACGTTTTTCTTCATATTTATGAGTCAAATTTTCTAGTCGATAATGATCTTGAGGCCTTCAGGTACATTGATGACATCATAATTTTTAACAACAGTAACTTCCATAATCTCTACAAGGATATTTATCCAAAAGAACTTTTGCTTAAACAAACAAATAGTAACAACACTGCTTCTTTTCTCGACATTTATATTAAATTAGAAGATAAAGATGTCAATCTAGCACTATATGACAAACGTAAAGATTTCAACTTCAAAGTGCACTCACTTATCCATTTTCACAGTTGTCTAAGTAAAAAGGTTTTCAAGAACATTATCATCTCCCAAATTTCCCGATACAAAAAAAATTTGCAACAATAATTCAAATCTAGACTCAGCAATAAGACAATTAATTGTAACTTTAACTGAAAACTGCTACCCCGCGAATTTGACCAACAGTCTTATCAGTAGCGCATTGAAGAAGCCATAGGTTGGTAGTTCTTACAGTGTTGTTTGAAAGTTCTTGTTTTTGTATTTCTTGTAATTTCATGTCATCTGTTCTATTTGAATTTTATTGATTATATATAGTGTCTTTTGAATTGTATTCTCTCGTGTATATGCATAAATGTATTGGACTTCTAGTGACCTACTGCTTGTTTGTGAGATGTCGGGGGCTAAAAGTTGCATCTTTTTAGGCGTTTTGCCTGCAACTTGCTAGAAACATCTCACTCCACTTTTCCCTACCCTAGGGGGGTCCCCCTGATGAAGGCCCCAGGGTCTTTTGGGAATTTTATCTTTACTTCCGTTTTTAACAGATTTTTCGCAAGGTCTTTATACTTCTAATTAAAAATATGTCTGCTACCAGTTTCAAAGAGCTGCCATAGGCGCCTTTTGACCTGTGTGGTGAAGTTTATCTTTCTGTTCTATATGATTCTTCAACTACTTTGTTATGTTAATATATATATATATAATAGTATTATATATATAGTATATATATATATATATATATATATATTATATATATTTATAATATTTAGTCTGAACGAAGTTAATTATATATTTTGTGAAGAAAATGTGACTTTATTTTCGTTTTATCATCCATCAGCTCTGGAGAGGCTTCGGTGTACGGGTCATGTAGATGATGACTTAGAAGAGATGAGGACGGAAGAAAGAGCTCAAGAACAAGAAGCTCAAGTAAAGTTATCTTCTACACTTGACTTCCATCCATTTCAGTAAAATATATCTGTTTCTGAATTTATGCATTAGACACTTATCCAATATGTAGAATATGGAAAATTATTAGTCAATGTCTGTCGTAATTACCCCTAAGCAGCATCATCTCGATCGTGCCCGAGATGATCGGTCCATCTCATTCCGAAACCCCGATGAGAATTCCTCACCGCCGAATGACCCAATGTGTCTCAGTCGGCCGAGCAGAAATCCAGAGCAGACAAAATCCGATGAGAATACACTGTATAGAAAAAAATCCGGAAACGGTTTCTGAGGTATAGTCGGGCAGCTGCGGTTCATGTTAATTTTCAGAATACGTTTTCTGTGTATGTCGGAAACCCTCTTCTGTTATTTTCAGATAACGTTTCCTGAGTATGTCGGAAACCTCGTTACCTCTGTCTGTAATTTTCAGAAACGGTTTTTTCTGAGTATAGTCGAAACCGTCTTTTCCGGCATCATTTCAGAAACGTTTTCTGAGTATGTCGGAAGCCGAGCCCCTTTCCTAGTATTTCTAAACGTTTTGAGTATTTCATGCTGCTCGCGTTCATGAAATAATTCAGAAAGGATCGGAGTATTTGCAGAAACTTATCTCAGTAATTTCGATGAAACCTCTGAAAATTTCAGAAATGTGTTCAACATGTTTTCGATAATCCCTTTTTTTTTCTGTTACTCCTTTTTTTTTTATATTATCACTCTGTATTATAATGAATTTGCTTCTGTTTTTTTTTTTTTTTTCCTTACCGCTGATATTTTGTTAATAGTTTTCATTTTAAAAAAGCAAAATAAAAAATATTTCAATAAAATACTTTGATAATTGTGTACAAAATACAGAAGTTTTATTATTGATGGTATTTGATTATGTTTTATTTTAATCCACCCAGTGTTTTTGTATATTTGAGTCAATGTATGATGTTCATAACAATAGAGGTTGATAACAGTAGAAAACTGGAGCGGATTATAAGATAATAATAATAAATTTGTGATTGTCACCACCATTATTAAAGTATTTTATTGATTTATTTTTTGTTTTCTTTTTGGAATGGAAATATCGCTCATCTCAGCTGTGAAAAATAATTTATTAAACGTATTGAAGTCTGGCGAACATAAATTTGTATTAAAAAAAAGTTGCGAGAGAAAGGTTTCCAAGATGGATCGAAAACTTTTTGAAATTTCAGATGAGAAAAGTCTGGATTACTCCAAGAACTCTTTTTGAAATTTTCACAAAACCGCAGCGGCCTCAAATTTACACTACAGAATGTTGTTGAAAATTATAACAAGAGGTGATGGTCAAAATACTAAGAAATGTTTTTTGAAATTACAAAAGCAGATTCGCGTGCAGTCCACAGAAACGCTGTATAAACCAACAGAAAAGTAGAAGTCCCGAAACACTCTAGAAGTATCTCAGAATTGTTTTTAAAAATATCATGAACTAGCAGCTGCCCTATATATTTATAATGATATTTTTGACAATGTACGCACTTCCTTTTTTGTGTGGTACCATACTTTTAGAAACGTACATAGGTAGTACAATAAACGTTTGTGCCACAAGTAATGGCTAAAAAATATTTCAGTGAATTCGAAATTATATATTATTAACATTCAAAAAGTATACACTGAAGTGACAAAAGTCATGGGATACCTCTTAATATCGTGTCGGCCCTCCTTTTGCCCGGCGAAGTGCAACAACTCGACGTGGCATGGACTCAACAAGTCGTTGGAAGATCTTCTGCAAGGAATATTGAGTCATGCTGTCTCGATAGACGTCCATAATTGTGAAAGCGTTGATGGGCAGGATTTTGGGCACGAACAGACCTCGCGATGGTGTCCCATAAATGCTCAATGGGATTCATGTCGGGCGATCTAGGTGGCCAAATCATTCGTTGGAATTGTCCAGAATTTTCTTCAAACCAATTGCGAACATTTTGGCCCGGTGACATGGCGCATTGTCATCCATAAAAATCCCATCGTTGTTTGGGTACATGAATTCCATGAATGGCTGCAAGTGATCTCCAAGTAGCTGCACATAAGCATTTCCAGTCAATGTTCGGATCCAGTCGCACTAGACCAAGTCCATGCCATGAAAAAACAGCCCACACCATTACGTGAGCCACCACATCAGCTTGAACAGTCCTTGCTGACAGTTTGGGTCCATGGCTTCGTGAGGTCTGCGCCACACTCTGAACCCTACCATCGGCTCTTACCACTGAAATCGTGACTCATCGGACCAGCCACGTTTTTCCATTCATCTAGACCAACCGATATGCTCACGTGCCCACATGAGTCGCTGCAAGCGATGTCGTTCTGTCAGTAAAGGCACTCGAGTCGGTCTTCTGCTGGGAATTAGCCCAAGAAATCCAAATTTCTCCGCACAGTTCTAGCAGACACGTCCATTGTACGTCCCACATTGATTTCTACGTGATTTGACGCAGTGTTGCTTGCTGTTAGAATTTACGACTCTTTGCAGACGTCGCGCGTCTCGATCTTTAATTGCAGGCGGTCGACACTGCGCTTGTCCATGGTGGGATGTCGTATGCCTGAAATTTCATACTCTCGCACACTCTTGATACAGTGGATCTGGGTAATGTTGAATTCTCTAAAGATTTCCGAAATGGCATGGACCCATGCGTCTAGCTCAACTAACATTCCGCGTTGCAAAGTCTGTTAATTCACGTCGTGCGGTCACTCATCACGTTAAAACCTCTTCACATGGAATACTTGAGACAGAAATGAAAGCTTCTGTAAAGCACTCGCATTTATACCTGTTCTATGCGATGCTATGCAATCTGAAAATTTGCATATTGCTATCCCATGACTTTTGTCACTTCAGTGTATAATAGCCAAGGAATGTATCAATATTAATATTCAGGAATAGTGACATGTTGGAATAGTAACAGGTGCAACTTCAGTCTGAAAGGATATTTTCATATCCTTTATTCATTAAACAATATAAACTAGACCACCATTTCTAAGTTTGAAGGGGGGGGGGAGGTATGTGCTCGATGTATTTTACAGAAAAAAAGCATCAAATTACAAGCATAAATGCATAATAAAAAGCAGTAAATTTAAAATCTAGGGGGAACGATCCCCCCCCCCCTCTTCCCCCAAGTCCCCAAAACTAAAAGCCTGAAGCTAAACGCAAAAAATCTTTAAAAATAACAATGTTTTCTTACTTTTCATTTTTAAATGAAATATTCCATAATACATCGATGAATGTCCATTCATAAATAGCACACAATCCTTAAGTAATTGCTACTCGAATAATGTTCCACTCTTGTTCAGAGCGTTTTTAAGAGTACAGAAAATGACACACTATTAAAATATTCTAACACTCACTTGAATTATTCTTCCGCGCAACAAAAAATTACTCATTTGAATGAAGTCTTGCGTCATACGGGAATTCCCCCAGGCGCGAAGAGCAGGAACGATGTACTGACGTCAATACCAGAATAAGATATATTTTTATTAATCGGTTCTCCTTATGCTCAACATGCATAAAGAATGAAAGATTGCAGCAACTCACAAACAAATTTTATCACAAAAAATATTGGAATACTGTCAATGAATTTTCAGAATCGACAGTCCGAATTTGCAGAATGAGGAAAATGTTTTGAAGGTCCCAGCGACCTCCCATGACCCTGGGCCTGGGAGAGCTCCTGATCTTATTATCATTATTATTTTTAACTAGGTCGCTTCAACTAGAAAATTTTCTCAAAGCGCAGAATAAAAACAAGTTTTGATTATGTCAATACAAGTCCCGAGAAAAAAAAAAGTTAAGGCACAGCAAAAACTTTATACACTTTGAAAGAAAATAAATCTAATTCTAAGCAATGAATAGTACTTACCGGCTTCTGGAACAAAAAAAAGTAATCCAAACCTCTTCGCGTTGTTCGGATAACCCCGTTGAAATACGCCTTGAAGATTTCATTTTCGTATTAATTTTATACGTCACCAAAATAAATATAATGCTTTGCGGATTTATGAGAAAAATACCATTCGTATATTGATCGCTTGTATTAAATTCCTCACAGATTAACAGTTCCCATCAGATCTGATTTTATACCGAGCAAAAAACTAAAGACACACACGAGCTGAAATGCGAACCGTTAATATGGCGCCTTTTCCGGTTTCAATCTTCTCCCGAACCTCAATTTTGCTCGTTGCGCATCGAGCTACGCAACTTCCTCTCTGGTTTTTTGTATATTCAGAAACGTTTCCGACTATTTCGGAGAGCTGGTTTCAGACGGATGTTTCCGTTATATTCAGAAACATTTATCTTATTTTCAGAAACGTTTCCGAAATTTTTTTACAGTGTACGATGAGATTTGGAGCAATTTACGAGCAGAACAGTCCCGTGCCGAGGAATTTCATCGGGAAACTTGATCGGAAAGATATTGTTTTCCGAAGAATATAGCTCATCTTATTTTCATCGGGAAAGTTGATCGGAAGGATATCGCTTTCCGATGAAAAGTAGCTCATCGAAAACCGTGCTCGGATACTAATCGGAACGATGTCATCGTGCGTTACAGGATCAGTTTACGAGGAGTTTGTTGATCGGCCGAGCAAAATCCGATGAGTTGATGCTACTTGGGTGTATACATAAACAGTGAATACAAAACTTTAAATAACAAAAAAAAAAAAATGATAACAATAATTCGACCCCCTCAAACCTTTGGGGGAGGGGAGAACTGACAGGCGCGCATATAAGTAACCATCTCATAATCTCCTACTTGTTTTTCAATATGCACTAATGCAAAAAAATATTTTTATAAGTAAGTGGTTTAACGTTTAACCTAATGTTATTTTTTAATATAAATTTTATTATTATTAATATAAGTTTATAATTATATGTTACCGTTTCCGGAGAATATTACTTTTATTGATTGTTTATAAACTCATTCAGCCTAGTATCTTGTTCTAGGGCCCTTTATATAAGCTTAGAATCTAAGCCTATGTAAAATAATTCCTAGCAAACAAAATTTTACAGCCGATTACTCGGTGAAGTTTGGCCGATTACCGCTTACGCGCAATTTATCTGTGCATCCCTAGTTCCAATGGCATTTGACGTTTTTCAATACACTGATCCATTTACACAAGGAAAAAATGAGTGTTGCTCTTTGATGGTTTTTAACTAAGCTCAGTTTAACCGTAACCACTTCACTGCCTTATTTAAACTCATCACAAACTCGAGCAAAAACTTTCAACTAACCACATCTAAAATGTTGGTTCGATTGGATCATCAACGAGAAAAGTTCACTCCTATTCCTATGGAAAGTTACTTTTGCACCACCCTATATTTCATGTAAAAAATTAGGGTTTTTTTTTTTTTTTTTTTTTTTTGTTTTTGTTTGTTTGTTTATCTTCTGAAACGAGAGAACGTTCGAATTTTAGCTAGGTTTAAAACTTTTCGATTTTGAGTTCAAGAGTAAGAAAATTGGCATAAACCTAACTCTATTTCCTGTGTATTGAAACACAAACTATTTTTGTCAAAGAATAACTTCTATATGAATCGTAGAACACAAATGTATCATTCACCTGCTTCCGGTTTGTAGCTTACTGAAACTTAGTTGTTTATTAGCTCTTCATTCATTAGATATTTTCCAGATAACGGTAAGAATCATTAGTTGTCATAGGGATTCCTTCTAATTTCGCTCAATACAATGTTTTTAGAGAAATCCGAAAATATGATAAAGAAACTAAGGTTACTATGACTGTTAGTTCAATGGTTTCTCGTTTTCATTAAATGCATCAAACAACGTTCTATTTACTTTATTTATTCCCCTATTCTGTTAAGTAATATATTCAGTAGCTCAATTTACAAGGTATTGACGGGACAAAATGTTTTATTTCCTCAAAAAGCAAGAAGATTCATTCAAGCTATAATTTCTAGCACAATATAATTGTTTGTAAAATGTTACTATTTTTATCGTCAACAATTATTTTTGAGGTTTTAGTTGATTTTCTTTTTAACGTAAACTATAAATATATTGTTAGTTCTTTAAAGCGCTGTTACATAACTCTTTCAGAAACTGTAAACTTGTCTAATCCATCGTGCGTTTCTAATTGTATTAAAGTGTGTTGCAATC